>JAMZAV010015747.1:0-11835 GCA_024449915.1 Sweltsa coloradensis | reverse complement strand
ATGGTTGGAGTCCTTTTGTCGGGCACTGACCCTGTAAAGACATTCATATTTCTTTAGTGACCGATAGGGTTTGTACCCCCAAACCCTAATATTGTAAATTGTATTTTTCTCCTTGGTTTTTAGTATCAAGACGGAAAGGAAGAAGCCCATCAGGCTCTTCCTAGTTTATTTTATTCTTTTGTCTCTCATTATATTTTAAAGTCATTTTGATGTTACGTCACATTTATGTTCTTTTTGTTTCTCGTTTTTGAGAAAATATATCCTTTTGGAAGATGTTTTCTTTCCCGATCGGTTCAATTATAAATAAATAAATAAATAAATAAATAAAAAAACTCACACGCACCGTCCTTGGTCGGAGGTAGACGTGTTTTCGTCCGCTCCCGCTCACTGTGTTATTTGTGTACCTGGCTGCAGTGCATGCATATAGCATTACTCACTCAAGCCAATACTGCTAGCATTGTGGTTTTTGACGCTGTGCTGTTGTTTCTTTGTCGTTTTTGTTTATTTAACATGTTCATCTTGTTCAGTTTTTCTCCTCTTTCGTTTGGTGTAGGTTTCATTACCGAATTTTTAATTTTTAAGCAAGTTTTGGACTTGTATATTTTTTGCATTGTCGAGTTTTTTCTTTCAGGTGACGGCCTATTCTAGTAGGCTTCACCTGAAAATCCTAACTTGTGTTTCCCGCACTAGAGTGAACCTCCCCACGCATTCCAGTGTAGTTTTCGTTTTGAATTTTGAATTTTTAAACCCCTTTTTGGACTCTGCTATTTTTTCTCAATCTGAGAATTTTTTCATTTTCATATTTTCGTTATTTCTTGTTCAGCTTGCTGCCTGGTGGTAGTGACACTTCGTCCGTCCGCGAAAGATACCTTTGAAACCTCCGAGGAGCGGTAGTGCTGAGATCGCTGCCACTACGACAACAAAATAGGACCTATACGACAATATGATGTTCCTTTAAAAGACATTGCCACAAGGAAGTAAGTATGCCTACAACACAACAACAAACCAACACACACCATCATTATACACAAATACGGTTAAGATAGAGCTCGGCCCTATAGCATGTATTGCTTGATACCTTCCATTTTCACTTAATAAATAAATTTTTGATCTGTATTTGGAAACTGCAACATAAAATATATTTGCGTTGATATTTTACATAAAATAGAATGAAATTTTGTTTATTCTTATCAAAACGGTGATCCGCAAATTCCTACCATCGGAATAACACAAACGGAGTCTTCCTCCAGACCGAAAAACGGCAGCAAGAAAAGAAAGCAAGATAAAGTAGCAGCAGATAAACGTATGTCATTGGCAGTTTCCAGGTTGTCCAAGGCAACTAGAGAAGAAGACGAATTCGACATCGCTGACAAACACTATGCCGCCGGACGGAAAGTTGATTTGCCCTCCATTTTTAAGATAAAAAAAGTTCAGTAATGAGGACATGCAACATTGCCAAAGCTTGAGTGCATGATTTTTGATTGGATATTGCTTAACGTCTCATATTTATGCAACTTGGCTAATCGAGACGAAGGGAGGGACGTAAGGGATGACGCGGGGGGACAAGGGGTGGACAGGCCTGTGCTGGTCAGAACCAGCCACAAGCGTATGTGGAGGGCAGGGGTTCCCCCACGTCGTGGTCGTCTCCGTCTGTGTCGTCATCAGTCCGTGTTGTCATTGTCGTCGCTGTCGGGGAGGTAGTCAAAGGGAAGGGGAAAGATCCCCGACGACGACCCAGAGCTCGCCATTAGTTTCAGGGAGAAAAACTCCTCTAATCACGGGCCAAACCACGAGAAGGTTGCGAGTTAGAATTTGATGGCCGACCACATCGCAACATCACGTGGGCACGTGTGTTTTTGTCAGCCATGTGCCACAGTGCTTGGCCAATTGAACGAGGTGAGATGTGCATGTACATTTATCAGAGTGTTCCGCAACTAATGCATTGTCATCCCCATCTTTTCCTTGTTAGTTTTATTAAAATTAGTAGTGATGTGGATTTACCATAAAATTAAAACTCGGGTTATTTGTTCTGTACATTTGTACCATCAGGTAATCCCAGTATTGAACAGCAAGCCAAATACTAGGCAAAAGCATTTTTAAACAAAATCTTTGAATGCAATTTTGGAACTGAGGACGTAAAAACAAAGATTCTAGACTTTTTTTTAATTCCTTGGATCTTTGATGAATTTAGTACAACAGCTAGTACCCAATTGTTCATTATTAAACAACTTTTAACATAATTTTATTTTGGCGTGCAATCTTGTCCCAATAATTTTCCCATTGGTTTTTTAAGCATGTGTTTAAAAAATACTTTCAAATCTGAAGGTAGGACTAATTGGTCAAACTGTGATAGTCTTTTTGCGTGCAGATTCCAAGAATCCCGGAAAACAGCCTCCTCCCGACGAGAAAGTAGGGTAGTAGGAGGTCGTACCTTTAGTACAAGGGAGTGCTATTCTGTTGTGAGTCGTAACAAAACATTACCTGACAAGCAGGGTAGAATTAAAAGCAAACGAAACGTTCCACTCTGGACAGAACAGACAACCACCTGCAGTTAACAAACATTTAACAGAACAATGTGAGGATACAACAAGCAAGACTTGCTGAAACAAAACACGCAGCAGTAAGACGATCTATCTCACACTGACCACACATAAACCCCACGGGCTGTGTGGACGGAACAAACGGGGCGCAATACCGAGATAACAAGCACTTGACTGACAAGCAATACAGAAAAGGGAGAAAAAATAACTTTCAGACTGGACAGAACAGACATCCTCGTAACGGTAACACACACAAAACAAAACACATTCATACAACAGAAACCAACTCCTTGTACTGTGGAGACCGAACAAGAACTGAACGAAGAGGAGACCAAACCTGTCCGCCTGCGACAAGAACAACTGACCGACTGCGAGACTGCTGCTGCGCTGTGTGTACTGTATTTTGGATTGGATATTGCTTTACGTCTCATATTTATGCAACTTGGCTAATCGAGACGAAGGGAGGGACGTAAGGGATGACGCGGGGGGACAAGGGGTGGACAGGCCTGTGCTGGTCAGAACCAGCCACAAGCATATGGGGAGGGCAGGGGTTTCCCCACGTCGTGGTCGTCTCCGTCTGTGTCATCATCCGTCCGTGTTGTCTTTGTCGTCGCCGTCGGGGAGGTAGTCAAAGGGAAGGGGTTCCCCGACGTAGCCTGTGTAGATGGCAGTCAAAAGGTGCGGGGCGGCGAGGTCATATCGACGTTGCACGTCAAGTGCATGGAAATTATTCAAAATAGTATGATGACACTAGCGCATGATCTCCAAGATGTATACAAATTGGTTGCGAGCGATAGTTTAAAGTGTAGTTAGGTCCATAGCGACGATACTAATTTTCGCAGATATTACAATATCTATGGATTCTACTGTCATTGCAAACCAACTGTAACTGTCAGTGGTGGCTACACTGATTTCATAATTATCTTGTAGGCCGTGACCGGCCATATTCTGTATGCAGAGGTTGGCAGTTGGTACCAATAAACGAGTTGTCAGATCAAGCCTAAACTTGTAACATGGTGATCAGAAGTGGTAGCATAGTTTTAAGCCTAATTCCTAACATTTCACACAGTTATTAAGGCAAAATCAAGCACTATGGCTACAGCAACAAATGTGCCAACGCCCGACGCAATGTGCACGGCCGGCGACGTCCAAGAAAACTGGAAATTCTTTAGGTTTTGTTTCGAAAATTTTGCAGTGGCAACTGAACTTAACAAGAAAGGGAATGACATTCAGTGTGCAACCCTGTTAGCAGTGATGGGAAAAGAGTGCCTGCGTGTGTTCCAGAAACTCAAACTGACAACAGAACAGTGCAACACTGTTGCCAAAATCCTGGATGCCCTCCAAGCATATTTCACCCCTAGACTGAACACCACATTTGAACGCTTTGTGTTTGGTTCTGCATGTCAGGGACCGAGCGAGTCTATTAATGAATATGTAGGCCGTCTTCGGGAACTAGCAGAAACGTGTGCATTTGGTGTGGCTGTGGAAGAATTCATACGAGATCGAATGGTGCTAGGCATTCGGGACAGTGAAATTCAAAAAAAAACTTTTGGGGGATAGCAAGCTCACCCTACAACGTGCAATCAACATGTCTTTGTCAAGTGAAATGACCAACAAACAGCTAAGTACAATCAATGCAAATGCATCAGAACTGGAAGTTGTACATTTCACAAAGACAACACAAGGCCCTAACAAAAACAAAGGTAAGCCTGGGCCTAGCCCTAAACCTTGTAAATATTGTGGAGGGAACCATGCTAGGAACAGAGAAGACTGTCCAGCATCAGGTAAAACGTGTAGAAAATGTGGAAAGCTAAATCACTTCAGTCAAGTGTGTATGTCTTCTGGCAAGAGCAAAACTGTTAATGCTGTTGACACAGAAAGCGAAGATAATGACAGTGTGTACAATATTGGCACTATTAATGATTCAGGGAAACGTCTTTTAGTCAAACTGAAGTTGAAAGTAGGCTCTAACAAAGCATGCAACATAAAATGCCAACTAGACACAGGAGCCTCGTGCAATGTTATCAGCCTAGAAGATTTCAAAAAGCTAACAGCCAACAATCCAAAGATGCATCACAGCACAAACAAATTAAGATGTTATGGAGGTGAAATATTGCAGCCTTGTGGCAAAGCAAACATAGTGTGCCAGACTACAAAACTCACAAAAGGAAAATTCACTTTCCAAATAGTTGACTTGAAACAGCGGCCACTGTTATCAGCGGACACATGTCAGGCTCTAGGCCTAGTTGAAATCAAAGCTGACCTCTGCGCGGTTGAGAATTTCAGTACGAAGCCCGAGACCTCTCTTAAAGATCGAGTACTACGCGATTATGCAGACGTGTTTGAGGGACTAGGTTGCCTTCAGGAGAAAGTTCATTTATCAGTTGACCCTGAAGCTCGTCCAGCACAGCATATGGCCAGGCGAGTACCCGTTTCACTGAAAGAGGAGCTGCGTCAGAAACTTAAGGAGTTAGAGGCAAACAACATCATTGCACGAGAGACTGAGCCCAGCCAATGGGTGAGTAACATGATAGTGGTAAAGCGAGGGAAGAAGCTCAGAATATGTATAGACCCGCCTGAGTTGAATGCAGCCCTGCAGCGACCTCAATACCAGTTGCCCAAACTTGAAGAAATGTTGCCTCATTTGTCGAATGCTAAAGTTTTTTCTGTTTTTGATGCAAAAGACGGTTTTTGGCAAATATTGCTGGATGAAGAGAGCAGCAAACTAACCACCTTCGCCACACCTTTCGGACGCTATAGATGGCTCAGTTTGCCATTCGGCGTATCGCCGGCTCCGGAAGAGTATCAGCGAAGACTACATGACATCCTCAATGACCAACCGGGCATACTTGTCATAGCAGATGACATAGTGGTATATGGAGTAGGAGAAACGACAGCTGAAGCCCAGATCGATCATGAGAAAAACGTCTATGGCCTACTTAAGCGGTGCCGAGCGACCAACCTCAAGCTCAATAAAGAAAAAATGCAGATCAAAATGGAAGAAGTCGCCTACATGGGTCATTTGCTTACGAACAAAGGTCTCAAACCAGATCCTGCGAAGATTGCTGCCGTTGCACAAATGTCTAGACCTACAAATGCACAAGAAGTACAACGATTTATTGGCTTTATCACGTACTTGACGAAGTTTCTGCCGCAGCTGTCAACGATTTGTGAACCACTACCACGTCTAATTGACAAGGATGCAATCTGGGAGTGGCAATCTCAACAAGAATCAGCGTTCAACCAAATAATTCAGCTGGCAACAACCACGCCTGTTCTAAATAATTGCAGCCTTGTGGCAAAGCAAACATAGTGTGCCAGACTACAAAACTCACAAAAGGAAAATTCACTTTCCAAATAGTTGACTTGAAACAGCGGCCACTGTTATCAGCGGACACATGTCAGGCTCTAGGCCTGAAAGAGGAGCTGCGTCAGAAACTTAAGGAGTTAGAGGCAAACAACATCATTGCACGAGAGACTGAGCATTGCAATCGTTATTTCGCATTTTCTTATAGAATGAGTTTATTGTTTTATTTGAATGTGGCATTAATAGATTCAGTGTAAAAGTAATATCGTGTGGTATTATTAGGAGTAAATTATATTTGTATTACACCTAGTTATAATGATTTTAAAAGTGAAGTTTGAAATTGCTTTTTCAACTGGATGTTTTTACTGCGAAACCGTGACAACGAATTGCCAAAATGCATTTTAGGCTTCTGTTTTGATAAATTAGTTGTTGTTTTTTTGACAGCTGGAAAATATTTGCTGAATACAACGTAAGAAGGTAATCATTTACATCAAAATGAAGAGAGGTGGATTTATGTGGTACGTGGTACGTCTATTGTGTCTATACATTCTTATAAATTGTTTTATACACAGATGTAAGACAGACGCTATGAAGGATTTTAATACTAGGCGCCTAATGATGGATCATCCAGTATTGGAGAGGATGCTTATTGTGAGTAATTGCAGGATATGTTCTATGACTCTTTGTGCTACGGGAAGTAAACACCTAAGCCTTGGTAGGCTTGCTAAGAACATAGTGCCAGCTAGGAGAGGCGTGGCCTCGTCCATCAGATTTGTCTTCACTGGATTGTTACTATTAGCGCTCTGCGGTGACATTGAGCTCAACCCTGGACCTCTGACTCAAACTTCACTGGGACCACACGGTTTAAGATGTGCTATGTGTAACAAGGCTGGGCGTCGGAATCAGTTATTTATGGAATGCAATACTTGCGGAAAACAGACACACCGTACATGTGCAAAAGTACCTTACGTCAAATATCGCAAACACATAGGTACCAAATCGGTGCAGTGGACGTGTTGGGGGTGTTCTATGCCTACGCTGTGCGATTCGCTTTTCAACAATAACTTTAAGAAAGGGCAGGAAGAAGATGGGCAAACAAATACTCAGAATAAAAAAAGGAACATCACATTTCTCTCGTTCAACGCAAGAAGCATGGTCAATAAAAAGCGGTACGCGGACATACAAGCATGGATTGAGGCAAAAGATCCATCAGTAATTTGCTGCTGTGAAACGTGGTTAGATAGTTCAATTGGGGACAAGGAAGCTTTGCCGGATGACTACATTGTATTTAGAAAAGACAGAGGTGGTACAGGAAAAGGTAAGCAGAGAGGAGGAGGCGTCTTAATTGCGACAAAGCCTGAGTTGCAACCAACTCATGTAATTGACCTGGATACAGAATCGGAAGTAGTGTGGGTAGAGTTTTCAAGTGGTAGTAAGAAATACCTCGTTGGGTCCGCCTACAGACCACCCAATGCTTCCGCGGCTACAAATAGTGAACTTATAAAATCAATAAATAAAGTGCAGGACATTCAACACAAGTATGATACGATAATGCTGTGTGGGGACTTCAACATTAAAATTGATTGGAGTCATAATGACTGCAGCATTCCACTGGACCCTCTAGCCAATGACTTCCTTACTTCGTTCTACAGTGCGTTGCCACATCAAATGGTTAAAGAAGCCACCCGTGTCACTTCTACTTCACGGTCGATTCTTGATCTTGTTCTTACTAACAATCCTGATAACTTTGTGGACTTGGAGGTTGTAACTGGTGTCCAGCGATCATAAGGCTGTATTGTTTGGTCTTCATTGTCTAATGCCCAAAGTTAAAATAGTTCAGAAAATTACTTATAACTATGGCAGGGCCGATTGGACGGAACTAAAAAAGCAACTGGAGGAAAAACAACCCTTATTTTGTGTAGAAGAGGATGAAGGTATCGACAACGCGTGGGATAGGTGGAAATCGGTAGACTGTCAATATGTGGATGCTTCAATTTTAAATGCAATTAAAGGAAAACGCAGGGCTCCATGGATAAACACATTAATAATAAAGAAAATACACAAAAGAGACCATCGATACAGACACTGGAAATCAAATCAAACTGATGAAAACTGGGAAAGATATAGAATTCAGAGGAATTGCACAAAATCTGTTGTAAGGGAAGCACATGCACATTACATTTGGAAATTACGAGGAGGCAATGGAAAACAGTTGTGGAAGTATATTCATGGAAAAATAGGTAGTTCAGCCCCTCATCATTACCTCATTAAGGTGTGAAAGAAACTCATTCGAGAAAAATAGCTCAAGAGTTTGCGAACAATTTTTCTACCAATTTTTCTGCAGGCACCTCTGATAATAGTGATTTGTGTCCACCCCAACTACGAACATCACAGAAATCTTCAACTCTCAGCACTATGTGTTTTTTCCCCGCAACAAGTTTTCAATGCGTTAAAGAGAATACGCCCAGATGGAGCGACAGGTCCTGACGGTGTGCCAAGTAGAATTCTTCATAAATGTGCGACCTTCATAGCTCCCTCATTGTGCTCTCTGTATAACATGTCCATGAGAAATGGTGAAATACCAAATGAATGGAAGAAAGCTAATGTTGTGCCGGTTCATAAAGGTGGCGACCGTAATGATGTCAAGAATTATCGACCGATATCACTTACATCGGTATTGGGAAAAGTAATGGAAAACTTGTCAACACTAGGCTATTACATCATTTGAAAGAAGTAAGGGGAATAAATATCTAGCAACGTGGGTTCCTGCCGAGAAGATCCTGCGGAACAATTTTGACAGGAGCAATTGATGACTGGCAGCACGCCATTGATTCTGAGGCCGGTAGCCGCGTGGAAGTCATCACATTGGACTGGGCGAAAGCGTTTGATAGGGTTCCCCACAAACGACTTCTCATGAAGCTTCAAGAATTCAACATATCTGGTAAGGTCTTTGACTGGATTGAGAGTTTTCTCTTAGGACGTAGCATGAAGGTTGTCTTTGATGGTGCTGACTCTTCTGATTTTCGTGTTACATCTGGAGTGCCCCAAGGATCGGTACTTGGTCCTTTACTATTCACCATATATTTTATGATGGACCTACCCAGGTGTGTGGAATCCAAAGTAAGACTATATGCGGACGATTGTACTATTTACAGAACCATCAAGTCAGCAACTGATGTGGATATATTACAAAAGGACCTTGAAAACATTGAGCTATGGTGTGAACTGAACCAAATGTTACTTAATGAAAATAAATGCAGCCATATTACCTTGACAAAATCCAAAAAAGCACCTGCAATAGTTTTCAAAATCAATGGCTGTTACATTAAACGGGAAATCAAAATTAAGCTCTTAGGTATAACAATAACTCAGGATTTGAAATGGAACATTCAGACTGAAATAGTGAGGAAAAAATCTGCTAAGCTTCTAGGCTTTTTATCCAGAACATTGCATGGTGCACGTAGTCAGGTCAAGCAGACTGTGTACTTATGCCTAGTTAGACCTACACTGTCCTATGGTTGTCCTGCATGGCATCCAACTCGCAGGCCAATGCTTACAAATTAGAATCTCTACAGAATAGAGCGACAACATTCATCCCCAAAAGAAAAGACTTGAACAGGCAACAACGAACGACGATGTGTGATTTACTTACTCTGGAAAATCACCTAAAGGAGTTGGAATCGTTTTTCTGAAGAAAAAAGTTTTAAAGGGCTAGTCGACCTGGATCCATTGACCAGAATACAACTTGGATATCGCTCATGCAGATACGGTAGAGCTGTTACTCTGATACCTCCCTTTGCTAGAACAACGCAGTATCAGCAAGGTTTTTTCTGTCGATCTGTTAGAGATTGGAATGCTATGTCTTATGAGGTCCGCACAGAACAAGATTTTCATAAATTTCGGAGAGACCTTAGAATAACTTTAATGAACAGTCAAGATCATACCAGTTAACACGAATACCACTCACTCACATGTACAAATACACTCATATTCATATTCACACTCAAATTCACACTCACACTTGCCATCATTTTATATTACATTTATGTGTGTTATCTATGAGTAATTTTTGTGATATTTTGTGTTTTCTTATATGGAGATAATTGAGTATATTGTTATTATGTGTTTTATATTGTTGAATGTATTTTGTATATTCTATTATTGCATTGTGTATATTGTCCTGGTGGTAAGACACTTTGTGTTATGGGGCTATGCTCTAATTTCTTACCTCCAGCAATGTGATTGTATGTCATGTTGGAATAAATAAATAATAATAAAGTACTACAATGTAGAACGCCCAGTCACAATACAGTGTGATGCTAGTTCGGTTGGACTTGGCGCTGTAATCATGCAAGATGGACAGCCAATCGCATTTGCATCCAGGGCATTGTCACAAGCTGAACAACGTTATGCACAGATTGAAAAAGAGTGTTTAGCGATAGTTTTCTCCTGTGAGAAGTACGATCAATACATATGTGGCAAACAAGGGGTTTTTGTTGAATCAGATCACAAGCCCTTGGAGGTTATCTTCAAGAAACCTCTCGTCACAGCCCCAAAACGACTTCAGCGTATGCTACTGCGTCTACAAAGGTACGACCTCCAAGTTTAGTACAAACCGGGCAAGGAAATGTACATAGCCGACTTACTTTCTCGATCCTACCTTCCGATAGCAAACCATTCGAGAGAAAAGCCATATCTCATTTTTACTCTGAACCGCGAACAAGAAGTCTACAGCGAGTTTGAGCAGATCAACATGACAGAGCATCTCAATGTCACAAAGGAACGACTGCTGCAAATCCAGAATGTTACAGCTCAAGACGAAGCTCTCCAGACTCTCACAACTGTGATCATGACAGGATGGCCCTCAACACGTGACCAAGCTCCAATTATCATCCCCGACTATTGGAACTACCGTGAAGAACTTAGTGTGCAGAACGGAGTTGTCTTCAGAGGATGCAGGATTATCATTCCGAAGCTAATGCGCCCAGAGATGTTAAACAGAATTCACTCCAGTCATCTCGGACCAGAAGCGTGTCTACGAAAGGCTAAAGATACAGTCTATTGGCCTCAGATGTCGCAAGAAATCAGAGAAAAGGTTAAGCAATGCAGTACTTGTAATGAGTTTGCTGACAATCAACAAAAACAAACGATGCAAACACATGCTACTCCAAACTTGCCTTGGAAACGAGTCGCGATGGACACTTTTCACATTAAAGAAGAGCTCTATTTGGTCACGGTCGACTATTACTCGGATTTCTGGGAACTTAACAAGTTAGAGAACACACAATCGCAAACTCTCATCGATGTTGCTAAGAAAAACTTCAGTCGACACGGTATACCTGAGATACTTGTCACAGACAATGACACCCCATTTGTGAGTTCTTTGTTTAAGAAATTTGTCTCGAAATGGGAGTTTGAACATTGCACCATCTCACCTCGACACAGCCAGTCAAACAGTAAAGTGGAAGCAACAGTGAAGATTGCTAAGAAGATCTTGAAGAAAACTAAACAAGATGACACCGACCCATGGAAGGCCATTCTTGACTGGAGAAACACTCCTACCGAAAATATGGCCTCCAGTCCAGTACAACGTCTCATGTCCCGCAGAACGCGAACGTTAATGCCAATCACCAACAAACTACTATACCCACACACAATAAGGAGAAGTAAATGGGGGCAAGCAACTGACTGGGGTGGGGGGGGATACGCCACTGTCTATAAGCTGCTACACACAATAAGGAGAAGTAAATGGGGGCAAGCAACTGACTGGGGTGGGGGGGATACGCCACTGTCTATAAGCTGCTACACACAATAAGGAGAAGTAAATGGGGGCAAGCAACTGACTGGGGTGGGGGGGGGGGGATACGCCACTGTCTATAAGCTGCTACACACAATAAGGAGAAGTAAATGGGGGCAAGCAACTGACTGGGGTGGGGGGGGGATACGCCACTGTCTATAAGCTGCTACACACAATAAGGAGAGTTAATG
>JAMZAV010015746.1:0-12333 GCA_024449915.1 Sweltsa coloradensis | reverse complement strand
ATTCTGCAGAACACTGAATGGCGTATTGCACAGTCTACAAATTATTTGGGAAGGTAGGCGGAACTAGACAAGCCACGCATGCGCGCTGTACAAATACCAACTGTTGAAAAAAAAAGTTGGTCTAAAAGACCACACGCGACTACTCTCGGGTTAATGGCGTGCTATAATCGCTTAAATACGGTATTCATCACTTCATGATACAGTATTAGGCCTACCATATACGTGTTGTGCCGAATATAGGCCGAACCTGAATACAAACCAACCCCTAGCTTTTCTTGTTGAAATATAAAAAATAATATACATAAACCTGTATATATAAGCTGGTAAGGGACTTTTGAGATTTAAAATAATGAAAAAAGAGTAGGCTTATATTCAGGACAACACGGTATTTATTTTTAGACGAGTGAGGGCAGCGAACGTAGTCTACAACGCTACTCGATCGGACCTTCTCTTGACTGTGTCCAATGTATGTTAAATGTCTTGTCTGTCTGTCCGGGCTCATATGGCCGAACGGCCAGATAGATTGACCTGAAATTTTAAACAGACACCCGTAACCAGGTAACTGAGAACTGCTAACAAAATGGGCACAATCCATTTCGATTAAAACCTACAAGAAATAATAAACTGAAAAATAGACCTAACATGTATAGGAATTCTTTTAACGACAATGGTTTTGTTTTTGAAGAAGTCATTTTTGTTTGTTATTTACCTGGCTGTGAAATGCCGTGCCCATGCAAGGTTTATCGAATGTTGAACGTCAAGGTACCTATCCCCGAATTCCGCTCGTAGATTGAGTATACCTTGCAATATTTTCACGTATTTCATACTGGTTATGTTTTCCTTAGTTTTGTCACAGATGATGGACTACATTCCGTAATATGCATTTCAAAACATGTTAGATAATTTTTAAAATACAATCTACAAATTCAAAAATCTTTCCCGACCAGGGGATTGAACCCACGTCTCCCTCATTTCGGCTACAAAGGCGCCTTAGCCAACTAGACTAGGAAAACGCCAAATTCGTTGTTAGACGAGTGAGCGAGTCATGTGTTGAGTACCCGGGAACATTTGCATTTAAAATAGATAATTATATTGGTATAAATAATAGTTTGTTTTTTTAAGTTTAGTTGGTATAAGGGCGTGTCAACTGTAAGGCCATAATGCTCCACTCTAGCCTATGATAGGCTAGGAGGCCTAGGTTATGGGGAAGAAAAGGAATGTTACCGGGTACTCAACACATGGCTCACTCACTCATCTAACAACGACTTTGGCTTTTCCCTAGTATAAAACCAAATGTTTCTCGCAGTTATTTTACAAAGGAATTAAATTTTTACAGCTTCAATTGTAAGAACCAACATTTTTAATTCTTGACATGGAGTTTAGATCTTTGCTGATGAAACGTAATCACTCATTATACAATTGGCCTGCAATGAATGCATGTTGTCTCTGTGTTGTAGGAGAAGGGGCTGGAAGGAGCGATGCAAGGACTTCAGATAACCCCTCCCAGCCTCGTACAGACTCTGCCAGCTAGGAAGGAAGCCGCGGCGCCAGGTGAGGTTTAGGGGGAAGTGAACGTGATCGCGCTCAGCGCTCTCTTTCTGTCGTACGGTCTCCCGTAGTTGTGTTCCTCAGTAGGCCTATGCAGATTTTTTAAAGAAATTTTATATTTTAATGTTCTTTGGTATCTTGTGTTTAATTAATTGTATTCCAATGCCTACACCACACTTGTTGTTGGAGACCTTTTATAAAGTAACCTAAAATAAAATAGTTAATTCTAAATTTATGGGACCATAGTTATTACTACAGATTAAATAGTGTTTTATCACTTTGTGTATAGGCTTACCTGCTACCAGAGTCGATAAAGAAATTTCCCCGTTGGGGAGGTCCCCCAACTCCCTATACCGCCCTGGGTTAAATAAAAAGTCGGTTTTTGGCATTTGGAAACTAATGTTCTTCGCGACTCTGTGTGATAATTCATGGAACAACTTCAATAAAACTACGTCACATTTCTACTAGAAGTTAACGTTCGTTGATGACAAATGCAGTGAAATGTCAAAATATTAAATACGATCGAATGTTGGCGAATGTTTTGGCATAAAGCAAACTTTCTTTATTGATGAGGATATTTCTGATGGAGTTGACCTAAGCTTGAGACCTAGGCCGACAATATGTATTGTTCAAGATTTCGTTTTGAGTGCCTAAGGCGTACTTACGTTTGAAAACTGTATTTGGCCTTGGGCCTAGGCTACACTTACGTCTGTAAGGCTTAAACAAGACATATCTCAATTTATTTCGCACAAAAATGTCAATCGCGCCTGCTTAACACTTTATAGTTCAATTATATATCAAAAGTAAATCGTTTTAAAAGGCTAGGGCCCTGGGCTTATATGATTGAAATAAAATTGAAGTTTGATGTGTCATCAGTCATTTGTTAATAGCAGCGTCACTGCATATCTACTGACCGTATTTAGATTGCAGTGCATTTAGTAGTTTCACTTTTGAGCCGCCCTCAGCGCGCAGAACACTAGATTCTGTTTTGACTTGGGAGTAAGCGGACCTCCCCAACGGAGAAACTTCTTTATCGACTCTGCTGCTACAAAGCACTATTCATTCACTTATTCTAAGGTTTGTTCAATAGGCCTACTGTTTATATATATTTTAATATAGCAATTGCCAATTAGTAATAATAGTAGAAAAAAGGAAAATTTGTTTAAAAAAATTAGAACTAAGGTGTTTAAATTTTAAATAATAAATTCAAACTAGATGACATAATTTTATAACAAAAATAGTATAAGAAAATCTCATACACAAAAAATAGATGCTGCAAAATTAGGGCTGTGCGAGTACTCCATTTCTCGAGCTTTTTCGAGCTTCAGTTTTGAGCTCGCGCCGAGCCGAGCTTGATTTTAGGCTCGATTTATTTGAGCCGAGCCGAGCTTGGCTTTATGCTTAATTTATTCGAGCCGAGCCTACAAAAACACGCAGTACACGCGCTCATTTTCATCAACACTCAACAGAGAGTCTTGTCAACTTAGACTTTCGCGGAAGAATGCGGCAGCCTGAGCCAGCGATCAACAGTCGACTCGACGGTCAACGCATTAGAATGCGATAGGCCTAGGCCTAGAATGCAAACGTGTCTCTCTCTCTCTCTCTCATGTGGGAAAACCTATTACACTATCGCCCGCACTGAAGCTTTCATCGCAAAATAAGCCTAGGAAAGAAAGGAGATAAGCCAAGGAATAACAATCCAATGCGTCGTGATCGTAGAAACATGATCACATCGCAATAATTCTTCTTCCAACTAGTTCCACACCGACCATCTTTGTTCTTCGTCAGCTGTGAGTTGAGTTGAGTTGGTTGGATCGACTGAACGCGCACGCAGTTCGCGCAGGTGTCAAGTATTGGCCTACAACGCGCTCTGTTGTCAACTCGAGTTACTCTTTAGCAGAGTCGACAACGAAGTTTCCCCGGGTCTTCTTTATCGACTCTGCAGGCAGCGGGCAGGCTCCGCGGGAAAGATCGCATCGACGTAGCGCGTAAAATAATAAACCCGTGAATTAGCCTAAAAACGGTTGCGAAAAATACCCTGATCTTATAATCGGCTCCGGGTAATTTCTAGAACTGGGTACCCGATGACATCCCTAGAAAATATGTAGCCTAACCATTTTTAATTTAATTTAATTTTTTAATTTTTTTATTTTTTTTTTGAAAAAGCTCGGCTCGGCTCGGCTCGAAAATCAAGCTTTTTTTTAAACTCTGCTCGGCTTGGCTCGACTTAAAAATTCTAGGCTCGCACAGCCCTATGCAAAATGCTATAAAATAACACTAAAAAATGATATGCACACATGTCTCTAGTCACTACACATGTAAAAAGGGAGTGTACGCTACAACTAGTTGTGTGTTCCGTAGAGCCCGGCCCGGCGGGAGATCCCGTAGTGACTCCGTCTCCGGAAGAGAAGAGGGAACTGATAGGGGAGGGCGACCAAACTCATCTTGGATTCTTCACAGACCGTGACGCTATGGAGCGACTTGTCAAGCAGGAAGGTAAGCGTGTGTAATGTTAAGCGATTAGGGGTGTACGAGTACCCGAAGTTTACACTCAAACTCGAGTATTTACTTAAATATTGAATACAGTATCAATATTGAGAATAATTTTTTTAATACAAAATAAATAAATAATTTATATTTCATATATTTGACAAATTAAATAGAATCTTTAATTTAAATGTATAATAAATTAGTTTTATTAACTGAAATTACTAACTGTAACTGTACGCTCCAAAGGTGATGACGAAATAAAATAACAAATGTAGAGAATTTTTATGATCAAGTGCAATTTTTTTATGTTATTCCGTAATCACCTTTGGAGCATACAGCTACACACAGACTATTATTTCAGTAAATAAAATTAATTCAGTAATAGATTTTATTTAATTTGTAAATTAAATTAAACAAAATTATATTGATTGAGTTCGAATACCGTATTTAGAACATTTACTCGATTTTAGGCCACCAACTAGTAATGGTCGAACCCCTTCTTTGACCACTTTTTTTTTTTTTTTAAGAAAATGTTATTAATACTATTGACAAAACGGCTTCGCATAATAGCCGCACCCCTCTTTTTGAACTTGATATTTGAAATATACCCGAGGTATATATTCGCGGTATCGTCGTTGTTGCAGAGCTGTTTGTCTTATATTTCAGAGCAACTTCTCATCTCGCACAACCACCGCCAGTTGTCCGAGCAGCTCAGACTGTGGAGGACCAACAACTACGCAGAGGTCTTGGAAGCCGCCAAGGCAGAGAAAAGACTGACCAACTGGCATTTAGCCATCGCGCCCATGGTGTCACCGAGGTAGGTTATGATTTGTTTTACGGAAATTTCCCTTCAATTTCTTACCCCAGTTTGAATTTAAAAAAATGTGCAAAAAGATATTTAACATTCAACCCTACCCAAAGCTTCTGTGGTTACATAATTACTCGTTTTAATTAAAGAGAAATTTGAACTAGCAATAGTTTACTATTTAGTATTTAATTTAAGCGAAGTAAAGGAACATCAATGTATGTTTTGTTTGTAAATAAATAATCATTAATTTCCTTAATTTTGTTGTCATGTTTGTAATTGAATTCATGTAATTGTAATATATTATGTACTTTGTACTGATTAAAATGCTGGACCCCTGTGGTCATCCAATGTAATTTGGCCAGCTGTCAAATAAAAATTAAATTTTTTATTACTTATTTAACAACCATTCTATTAAGTTACATAAAGGAAGTTTAAATTAACTTACAATAACCCTTAAGGCTAGTGCAAAATAAGTTAATTTTGACTCCTGATTACAGCCACAATCCAATAACCATCTAAGATATTATAAATAAATAAACACAAATAAATAAATAAATTTGTTTTTAGTCTCAGTCCCACTCAGTCACACAACTGATTTTCAGTGGGGGACAGTAAACCAAAGCAACCAAGCCAACCCTGTAGGCCCCGGAGTAATCGACGAGTGAGCGATAACCAACCAAAGATCAATATTTTTACTAGGAAATTTAGCGATCAGTGATATGGACAGTGCGAACACCCGCGAATCAACACCAGAATTAAAATGGCCAATTCAGAACAACTTTGAGTTTATTACGTGCCTTGTTGCTAGGACGGCTCCAAAGTCACCGTTTACTAATTCCTAAGACAAGAACAGCTGATGGACTCAAGTCCATATCAGAAGTTTAAAAAACCTGCCTTTAGCGGGAATCAAACCATGGAGCATCTGCATTGGAAGCAGATACGCTAACAACAAGACCAACGAGCTACACATTTTATATTGGGGTTGGGACTTGACATCAATTATTCAATTCGACATCGATGTTGGAGCAAAATAGGCTTTCAATTAAGCATCTTATAAAAATATATATTAAAAAAAAAAAAAAACGATTCTTTAATCATGTAAAAACCATATAGGTATATTTTACTTTTTGCATTATAACATTACCTATTTTTACATTAGAAAAACGGGGAAAAAATTGACTATTTTTTTATGTCAAAAAGAATTTCGATGTTGAATTTTTGTTCGATGTTATGTCGAAATTATTGGTTTGACATCGATTACAAATTTATAATCGAATCGTAACCCTATGATATATTAAATCGCGTTGAATCTTCCCGTGTCTGTGTGCAGGGTGTGGAAGGACACGTGCGCCGCCTACGCCACCCAGCTGGCTGAGCAAGACCGTATCCCCAACGCCGTGGACATGCTCATCGCCGTACGCCGACCACGCGAGGCGATCAACCTTCTCGTCACGGCGAACATGTTCCGAGAGGCGATGGTCGTCGCGCGATGTCAGATGTTCGATGCGGGAGAGACGGCGTACGAGGTCACGCGTTCCTGGGCGCAGTACGCAGAGAGCGTGGGGAACTACGAGCTCGCGCTGGACTGGTGAGACCAGTTATTACTTATTAGTATTGTTTAATATTTAAAGTGTGGTAAAGGCTTGATGGCTAGTTTAGTTTAGATTGGAGAAGGGTTGACGGGTTGGGAAAGAATAGAGAACATAAAGCCCAGACTGAAGGGCTGGGGTGACGAAATTTTTCACCTGCTGATGACAACTGCAGCTAATTTAAAGTTGTTTGTTACCTTAATCCACTTAATCCATTATTGATTCATAGCAATTGTCATAAAAGCTTGCCCCGACTGGGATTCAAATTGGTAGAGCTATGGCATGTTTAGCCTGAGGTTCTGAGTTCGAATCCCACTCAGTGCAAACTTTCACAACAAATGCTATTCAATAACTACCTATCATTATTCAATATTTTAAAAATTGTTTTTATTACCTATACTGAGTTGTAGCGTAAAGGCAATTGGCTTGCCCACGTCCTAACATACACAACTGATACTGACGCAAAAGTACTCGGTTTGATGCCCCACTGCAGGGCTCCAATTGTGGCATTTAGGCGATTGGCAAGGCCTCGCGGACCTAGCTAACTTAAGGTTCCACGCGTTGGACACCAATTGTGGCCTGGAACACGGTCCAGACTTAATCGAAATCCTACCTAGATAACTCGGGCTCGTGTTATTATTTATTCTTAAGGTTTTATACACGTTGCCCGCCCTATGGGTTACCTGAAGGTACTCAGACCGTCTCAAATTGAACTTGCCTACGAAGCCACCTAAGTGAAAATGACCTATCCTAATGACACAGACAGGTATGAACATGTAGTGACAAGGGGAGTACAACTCAATACAACTTCTCCCGGTGAGGGGAGAAGAGGTACCTGTTCTGGCGCACTAGCGCTGAACCACGTCCTCTCCAGAGAGCTGCAGTCGTCCTCGGCTGCTTGCAGGTCCTGCTCATTCACCTACTATTGCTAAAATGAGCTGTGCAAATGCCCACCAAAGTATTGTGTTTGCTGAAGGCTTGCAGAGTATCAGAGAAAAATGAGGAGTATCTTAGGATGCGCATGCCAACTCAATAAAAAATTTGAATAAAATAAGTTGCATTAGTATTGAAACATTTGAGAAATACTAAGTATGAACAGCAAGGGTATTGAATTTAAGTTGGATCCATCAAGAAAGAAAATATGCATGTAAATTCCTGTTTAAAATACAATATTATATCTTTTTATAATATGTAAAACGTCGATCTCCCTGAACGTGTTGGCTTCTTGAAGCGGGTCAGAGGGGGAGGGGGATTGAGAGCATTGCTCTGCGATGCACAGGGGTAACC
The DNA here is from genome assembly GCA_024449915.1 of Sweltsa coloradensis. Lineage (NCBI taxonomy): Eukaryota > Metazoa > Arthropoda > Insecta > Plecoptera > Chloroperlidae > Sweltsa > Sweltsa coloradensis. The sequence continues at coordinate 4,611 of JAMZAV010015746.1, read as the reverse complement.
GGGGATGGGGTTGGCTATTGTTGGCTGGAGCACGCCATGCGTCTGCTCGCCGGTAGCCGGTGCAATATCTGGGTCAGGCCCCAGTGGCGGACCGGATATTGCCCTCCCAAGGCTAGGTGCTGTTAGGCCCCTCTGAAGAACTCGACGTTCTCAGCGTCATGTACAAAAATGGGGGGACGTATAGTGAAAGGGAAAGATACAGCTTACTTGCTTAATTGAAGGTCTCTGATGATGTTGTAGCCGGCGTCCTTTGGTCGGACCACGTGGTTGGTCACCCAAAGTTGCCGAACGGGTGGTTAACAATTATTAAAAAGATTTTGATACTTAACTTTTCATTTTCATGCCACTCCCGTATGGTGTAGAGCATGGTGGTATATATCTCTAGGTGATTTCACTTGCGTATCCAGCAATGCTATTTTTGTGGTCGCTTAATGCACGCAGTTCAGACGGAATCCGCCAGGATCGCGACGTGTCAGGTGGTAGTCACGTGACGAGAAAGTCGATAAAGAAGTTTTTCTAAACTTCTTTGTCGACTCTAATACCTCGAGAGATGGCAGTGTGTATGCACTTTATTGAAGGCCGTGCATTCAGATCCGTAGGCGGAACATTCGAATTTCCGAATTCGAGCCATCTGATTGGTCCCCAAGGCCGCCATCTTGTAAGTTCTATGTCACGTGACTACCACCTGACACGTCGCGCATTCTGTCGGCGACCGCCTGCACTGCGTGCATTAAGCGACCACAGAATTCTGGCAGTGAAATCACCTAAAGATATATACCACCATGGTGTAGAGAGAGAATTTACCATATTCACAGCAGTCGTTATAAATCACTCGCGCATGGTCGTCGGTCTAAACCATGTGGCTAGCTTGCACTAGGCTATCACGATAAAACGGTAAAATTAAGCGGAAAAATACATCTAGCAACTCGGCACTAGATCTGCCCTATTATCGGAGTACACTGGCCAACTTGCCTCACTTTCCCGAGGGATATTTCCCATGCTTGCTAAATACTCGCTTTGCACTGCTAACAAGTTCGACTCGTCTCTTCTGGCAATCTTGCGAAAGTGGAAGAGGTAACGTCCGGTGATGTCCTTGCTTGCTTCCAACCCTTCCGTTCCGAGGACTAGATCCTCCCTCTGATTGGGTTAGTCCGCCCGCGAGTTCAAAACCTACCAATGGCCTTCGGTCAACGCGCACTGATGTGCCCGAATAGACAGGGTCGCTTCATGCGACAATCACGTGGTCATCACAAGCACTTGCACATCCGACGTTGCCATTCACCCAAATCAACGACAAATTCTCGGTGAAAACATCACTGTCGGCCTACCGGACCACATTCCTGAGCCCACAAACACGTAGCTGTCTCGGTTTTTCACCTCAACTCGGCTCGCAAACTAGCAAGCGACATTACTCTTTGTTACCCCTATTAACCAGGGTGAAAACATCTCTCCAAGCCTGGTTCCCAAAACTCTTGGATAACCAGCTAGTTAACCCTGATTACTTATACCTTGTTAATTTGTATGCATATACAAATTAACCCTATCTTAATAAAAATTTATGCAACATGATATCTTAACAATATGCAAATTAATAAAAATAAAAACGAAAAAATCTCTGGCTGGGGCCAAAATAGGAAGGGCAGAGGCTGTACCGTTACAGAGTATTATAGATCTTCTCACACGTCATGCTTCCGCAGCCTGAAATATTTGAGAAATAATATATTTTGTAGGTCATTCCAACAACAAGTAAATCAAGCAGTATTTAGTTTTTGGACAATGACAATTGGAAAGTTAAGACATAGAAAAAGGATTCAACCACAATCTAAAGTTTCTCTTGGGCATCTTCTCTTCCACCGTTTGCTTCATACGTCCAAACCATCTCGACCATGTCCTTCCCATCCTACTTGATTATTGAGGGGAAAATTTGTTCAATAAGTTACAATGAAATTTTATTTTTACATTTTTTATTTAGGCCTACTATTAAACAAAGTGTCCTTTGTCTCCCCCAGCTACGTGAGCCTGGGTAAATACCAGCAGGCAGCGAGACTCCAGGGATGTCGTCAGGACTCTGCCTCGCTTCAACTAGCAGCGCACCTAGCTTCGCGGGGCAAGGCGTCGAACCTAGAGTTCACGCTGACCCAGCAGTGTCTGCAGGTGTCGTTGATCGAAGAGAACTGGACTCGAGCCGCGGAAGTCTTGAAGGCGCACGCACAGTTGCAGGTACAAATAGTATCATGTAACAAGGCTGCATGCTGAAAAGAAAATAACTGTATTAGTTAAAAGTCAAGGAAACAACTTAATTTTAGCACGGTTTGCCATTTGTTTACACGATGTTGCAAACTATTAAAATTAATGTTTGGTTGGAGCAGAACTGAGTTTAATCTGTATCGATATCGTATTAAAATAAATACCGTATTGTTCCGAATATAGCGCGATGTTTTTTTCCGAAAATACAATCTCAAAAACAGCACTCGCGTTATTTCCGCGCGCTTGCATTTGAAATAGCGCCTGAACATAGGCCACGCCTCTATACAACTCCCGCGCATAGTCTGCTGCGCTTCGCCCCGCCCACCCACTCGAAGCCACTGAACTCGGCCGAACCTTGGGCGAAACTGTCTGCTAGTCGTCAGAATCCTTAGCCGTGATCACATCGTGACCTAGCTTGACCTACATAGATTTTGTTTGTCGGGGTTGTCTATCTACGTTGCTAAGAGTCTACGTAACGTAATAATGAGTGATGAAGGAGAAGATGAAATGGCTCAAGATGAACAAATGAAGACTGCTGATCGCGTGGAAAAGAAAGGTTCCTCTGCCTTACAAATCAGCAAGGGATTGCGAAGGAGCTAGGCCTAGGCCTACGACCATAGATACTAGGGCCTAGTATAACCCCCACCCCCCACCCCCCCACGACGTAAACATTGAAGACCAGGAATCAGACTGGTGAACTGTGGTTGACATGTGAGCTTGTGCTTGGCCCTACCCTGTAAAAAACCATAGGCCTAGGCCCTAACATTGTTCAAAATGTTTTGTTGTAAGTGTTTCATGTACATTTTAATTTTCTTTGATTTTTTTCTTTTTTCTTGAAATGATTCTGAAAAATTGGGGGTCGTGTTATATTCGAGGTCGTGCTTTATTCGGAACAATACGGTACTATATTTGTCCACCATCCCTAGAAAAAAAGAAACAAATACATATTATAATCAAGATATAAAAAGTATAAAATTACTGAAATGTCTTAAGGCCTATTTACCTTTATTTAATGTAATAATAAAATATTATTTACTAATCATCATTATTATCTGTTGTGTTGCCACATCCAACTCTACGTTGGCATTGAAGGTAATGAAGATAGGCTTCTCCATCTTCTTCTGTCCTGCCACCACTCCTCTCCTTCCACCACATTCCAGTCTCCTCTTCACTGTTCCACATCTTTTCTCACACTATTCTGCCATTGTTGTTGTGGTCTGCTTCTTGGTCTCCTACCAACATAACAACTATCTCAACTCTGCTCAGCTCACTGAAGAATCTTTTGATCTGGAGAACCTTTTGATCTAGCACAGATAATTCTTGCTTGTTTTGTCTACTCCTATTTTTCTTTCCTTCACAAAAGTGACATTCCCTTTGCTGCTTATTCATCCTAACCACAACCACTTGAACGAGAGCATCTGCATTCTTCAGTTGGATCACTCTAATCACTAATTGTCTATGTAAATAATAATACAAATAATACATACCAAGAGTGTTGGCTCGAGCGCTTAGCGCTTGACTCGGATTCGGGAGGTCCCGGGTACGAATCACGTCATGACCAACCAAATTTTGCCACTTCTTTCTATCCTCCCACAATTGTATCTCTTCAACATCTTCCCAGCTTTCTCCTCTTGCCTCCAAGTCTCCTGCTATGTTGTCCTTCCATCTCTTCCTTGGCCTACCCCGTCTTCTTCTTCCTTCTTCAATCCTTCTTTCATACATTTTCTTGGGCATCCTATTTTCCCCCATTTGTTTCATATGTCCATACCATCTCAACCGTGTCCTTCCTATCCTGTCACTTAACTTCTCTACACCTAGCATTTCTCTAATGTCTGTGTTTCTAATTCTATCCCTCCTTGTCTTGCCCACTGTGCTCCTCAGGAATCTCATCTTTGCCGCCTGCATCCGACTCTCCCACTGTCCAGGTTTCTGCTGCATACGTAAGGATCGGTATGAAATCGGTTTTATATAGTATAACACCCTAAAACAGGTTTCATTCCCTCTGTAAAAATTTCAATTTTAATAATACATCATGTCTGTCTCCCCCTACAGAGCTGGTCATTGGTGACCGAGTTCTACAGGGAGCTTCTCGAAGTATCCCAGCTCAGCGCCGCAGTCTTCAGCAACCGGGTGTGGGAGTGGCTGGAGGCGGCCGCCACCCTAGACACTACCACCCCCACCGCCTCCCGCGGGGTGGCCGACAAGTGTGCGGGGGTGGATCTAGCGGGGGCGGCGCTAATGCTCAGGACGCTACAGACCACAGAGCCCACATCACAGGCACAGGTGAGATGTAGTGGGGTAACACGTTGTAAAATTAATCATGAGTATCACCCGCCGTGGGAAAACAATTTTATTTGTTTTGTG
>JAMZAV010015745.1:0-11823 GCA_024449915.1 Sweltsa coloradensis | reverse complement strand
ATATTTACTAGCAAACCTAGGTATGGAAGTATTCTACTTGGGGTGAGTATTGATTTGTCGTTAATCGTGAAGCCCATTTTCCGTATTAAACGGACAGCATGTAGTAGTCTACGTTCCTCGTGGCTTGCTAGTAGCCAGTCGTCCAAATACCCAATGACAAATATATTTAAGTTGGAGGCTAATGAGTCCAAAACAGTTTTCCAACGGAAAGTCGCCTAGCTTTTCTGGCGATTGCGTCGGGGCCTACAGGGTTGGCTTAGTCGCTTTGATTCTCTGTCTTCCACTGAAAATCAGTTATATAACTGAGTTAGTAGACTCTAAATACAATTTATTTATTTATTTAAACTATTTCTGCCTAGTGGCACATTAAATTTTCTTAATTTGTCTAGGGCTACTAGAGACATTGGGTCTGCGCAACGGATGATCGAGATTCGAGGTTGGGACTGTCGGCTTGGCGATGGCGGCATCCCCTGCCGCCATCGCATCACCATCACAGGGGGGGGTTGACCGCCCGAGATTTTGCTGGCGGTGATGGCTCAACACCCGAGTCTACACCGCTTGTTAAACTGGTGTCCAGAAGTTTGGCACCGAGAATCTCATAAATCTTATTCTCCTAAAGTATGGCATGTCTGTTTGAGAGAAGGTAATCTTAGCATTTCTTGATATAAATTCAGCACTTATACATGCAAATACGCCGCTATCAGAGGTACTCGTCTGACATCATTCACATTCAACATTGACATTTCCCCCCCCCCCTTTCCCATAACGAGTCAAGAGGGTGTTAACACTCATCCTTAAGGTACAGAAGTAGTGCGTTCACAGACTGTAGGTTTCTACAACCAAGGTTGTCATAACATTTTAAATTCTTCACTCTTAAATCTACCATGGCAAGGCACCAGTGAGCTCCAAGAACTTGGAGATGTAGTCTTCCATGCCGCTACACCCTTCCAGCTTCAAATCAAATAGCTGGTCCAGTAGAAAGATTCTTCTTTTTGTGCTTTTGGCCTCGTACTGTTTCGCCAGGGCGTCCCATACTGCTTTTGCCGTCGTGGCCGTCCTTATATGTAGCTTTGGAGCCGCTTCTAGGTACATAGCGATCTTCGCGAGCGCCCTCTCATCTTTGTCGACGTCCACAGCAGGAGAGTCTGAACTCGTTGAGCGTGGTTCCACTCAAATCCACAGGCCGTCGTATTTTAGTGCCATTTTCATATCAAACTTCCAGCTAGCATAGTTCGTTGCCCCTTTCAACTTCTTAATTCCAGGGGTCGACGTGGAATAAATCACGTTCGGCTCGCCCATGTTCACACGTGGCTCGAAGAAATTTAAAATAATATTTCCCGAACACGTCGCTCGTAGGCCTACATAATTTATATCCCAAAACACGACGCAGGGAACACTGATTTCTATAATTGAGGTCCTGGTCCCATAACCTGTTGTTACTCAAAGGACTTGAGGATTATAAATTGGGATAAAACTGACAACCAGCCTAGGTTTAGAGAATCCATTACCGGAAGTATTTATTCACACAGAATGACAGCAGTACAAAGAATATAGTCGTAGACATAGAAGGCAGTGATGCTGCCAACCCAAGAACTTAAAACTAACCTGAACAAGATTACATACCAACATAATTTGTTGACTGTACAATTAGGATATAAAAATAAACTAGCACTGGGCTAACCCAAGTTGTAATGTGGGATTAATCCTATTCAAAGAAGTCAGTTGTTTCATGTCACCGTAAACACTAGCCAATAAAGCCATATCAGGGTCATTTTTTTGCGAAGTTGATACTCCTTCAAGATCCACCGACTGTTTCCTTTGCTCAGCCATTTTTGCGAATGCCTGAGAAACAGCACCGAATGATTCGGCAATGTTGTCCATCTTGGCCTTCTTTTTTGTGAAAAACTCATCGGGTGGCGGGGTCATCATATGTTTAGGCACTATTGCCCTCTTCTTCGTTGCTTGTGTTTGACCAGGAGTTGAAACGAAACATTGGCTCTCCTCTCGATCGCCCTCGTCTTGCTCAGAGTTGTTTTTATCTATAGCAGCATTGTCGTGGTCTGTTGAGATTATTGAAAGGCTATCCTAAGGTGAGGTTTCTTCAATTTGCGATTTGGGGATTGGAGAAAACCAGTAAATGAGTAGGCCTATAAATGAGTATGAGAAATGTGTAGACAATATAATATACTGTCATAGCCAACATGACAACGTTATGAATTTAATTTTTGACTTAATTTTGTAGGCCCCAACATACGGTACAAACATGTCACATGTGCCATGTTTTATAGGCCTAGGCCTATATTTAATTAATAATAAACTGCAACTTAAATACCTACCGGTACTCTAAAAACACATATAATGGTATGCCTACTGTAGGCTAAAGGTGCGTTTACAGTGTCACGTTCTTTGATAGGCTGCGCTCGAGTCGCGGCGCACCAAACGTGACAACTGTAAACTCACCTTTATTGATAAATATTTAAAAACAAAACATTGAAAATTTTCTATGTCCCATCACTACGAGTAGGTACAGATCTAACTTTTTCCTATAGTTCAGAGCTCACATAAGTCTTCTGGCAACACTGTTTGACAATCAGACCGTTAGAAGTGAGCAATGTGAGCAGACTTCTGCCCGGAGAGTTAAATGTGGTGGGTTCTGGCAATTCTAATGGGAAATGATGTACTTACTGTAGATGCATTCACAATCAATAGGCTACTATTTAATTGTTTCCAAGTTAAAGTTAACAATGCTAAAGCTAAAACAATTCAATTTAGTAATTGGCACTTGGCAGCGTTATCAAAAATATATGTGACCGATTTAGCACAGGTCTAACATAAAAGGGTTCATTTATTTATTCTTAGTTTTGAGAGTAGGCTCCTACCTGGTTGGCAGTTGTGCAATAGGCTAGGCCTACACAAGAAAGGTGTTATTGAATGGCGAGTGAAAATGTAGAAAAAAGTTTGGCATTTGACACTGGTCATTAAAATGGGGTAGGCCTAGGGGCCTCACTGGTATTTTTCATGTTCCTTTAACATGTTGGAATAATAATAATTCACACATTTTTGCTACAACTTTACTTTCTGATTAATAATGGTTCATTAGTAAAATTGTTAAGTATGCAACATAACTTCCAAATTTGATCCAGTATAAGAGCCATAGAATTTGGAAAATTATATTTTAAAATCCTGAATTCTTTTACTCATCACACGTTCCACATGAATTCTTAACTTGGCAATGCCGCGTGTCAACCTTTCGTCCTCGACAGTCAATTGTGGTTGTCTTTTCATGAACGGTGGAATGTTAAGTTGTACTCCCACTTCCGACAAGGCGTCTCCTATGAGAAAACCTGTATCTGCCATTACAGAATCCCCTAACTTGCTGTAAAGGCCACTGTCACTGGTAATTTCCTTGTCGGAGATTCTGCCCGGAGCTAGATCGGACACGAGTGAGATAAATTCATTTGGTGCTATGCCAATCAAGCCTTTTGCATTGTTATGGCTCTTGTATGAGGAGTAAGTGCTACTCTGGACTCTAAATTCTGAAGGGTTCTCAATAAATATTTTCGTACAGTCTAGAATAACGCGTGTGGTTGGGTACATCGCCTTGAACTCTTCAGGCATGTATGTCTGCACGGTTTGTGCACTTAGCCAGATAGATACTTGAGACAGGTAGGAGGACAAAAATTTTAACCAAGTTGACAAAATCTTGTTTACAGTAGTCACACTTGTCCCAAAGCGGTAAGCCAAATCTTTTTCCAGTAATCCCAATCGAAGTCTGCACAGCACAAGAAATATTTGATTCTTCACGTCCAAGACTTCTGGTCTGTCGTCAGCTTTTTTTTTAGAAATTTTTTTTACTTTTCGTGCATATATCCCTCAATAACGAAATTTAGAAATACATCTTACTTCTTGTACTTCTCGCATCCTGTATAAAACTTGACTAGATCTTCCTGTTCATGAATATCTTCTAAGCGAAATGTCTCGAGCACTTCTACAGGCTTGGATTTTTCCAACTTGAGGGCGGCACTAACTCTCAAACACTTTTCACGCAAGACTTAATTTGTTCTTTTAGGTTCATGATAATGATACTTTTCAACACTTCAACCACATCTTCAAGGTGACATATGTGTTGGAGCAAAGTATCCACTTCTGCCTTCCTTTTCTTTAGAGCTTCATTGGAAGAAACATCTTTTTCAGCCTAATTGTGATCTACAAAGGAAATAAATTCATAGGCTTTTAGAATGTTGGCAAAGAAAATAATAAGTTGTTGGGGATTTAATCTGGAAAATTGAAAAATTGTACATTGATTAATGCAGGCTATTGTAAGTGGCCTAGGCTGCCTAAGTCCGGGCAACAGTAAAAAAGGGATGCAGGACCTAGGCCCACAAAATTTGTGTTTAAATGTGTGTGTGTGTGTGTGTGATAACTGTGGTCAAGTATAAAAAGTGACTAACTAGCTAACTAGTGACTAACTAGCTAACTAGTGACTAGTGACGAACTACACGAAAACATTTCATTTACGTACCTGACATAAACTTCTCATTGACAGAGGGTGCCTTGAGATTCAACTCTTCGAGGTCCTTTATATGCACGCTTAGCCAGCATAATTTAGCGTGCATAATTTTGGTGGTTTAACCACGACGTACCACTGAATCATTGACTTCAAAGCTTTCTTGTACTGGTCATAAAGTCCCTGTCGTATAGAGCGGACGAAACTCAACAGCAGGACTTCTAGGTTTAGGACGAGCAGCCAAAACCTGAAGTTTGGGAATGAGTCAGTGCGCTGATCTATCCACTCTTCCACGGAAATTTCACCCTCTGGATTGGCACTGGCGTAGGCATCTCGGAGGAGAGTGTGTAGCACTGCAGCTGTAATTTGGTGATAACGCCGAGAGTTTGTCACGTGTGTCACCTGGCAAGACAAATACTGTTTATCTTAACTGTTTATCATAAATCGTTATCTTCCAACTCGGAATCGGAGTGTTCTATGTTGGTTCTAGAATATAACAAAAAATAATTAAGTTACAATGCCAAAAGGTTATGGTAGGGTAGGTCCTAGCCTTCCTGGGACACTAAGGCAAACTTATGTTTACAAATTACATGAGAAATAAAACTTACCACCACAACTTGAGCACAACTTTCAGTTGAAGTTGTCACGTCCCCCACAGACAGGGTAGGGACAACCTGGACAGGGCTCACGGCTGCTCAGTGGAGATGGGGTTGTGGGCGGTTGCTCGATCACCTGTAAGTTGGCTCCGTGTATCTGCCTGGGCGCCACGTTGTTCGAAAGAGGAATATACAGTTTGTGGGTCAGGACAAACAACGAACTTCCAGATGGAAAGTGACCCACAGACGCAAGACATGAAGAGTATAGGCATTTATTAAATAATTATTTATGTATACAGAATAATAACAGGAACAATTGAGCAATAAATATAATATGGCTTGTGACTGTCAATGTTCAGCACCGTTGGGTACAGTTGAGCAATAAATAATATGGCCTAAGGCTATCAGTGTTCAGCACAGTTTAGTACGGCTAAGCAATCAGTAATATAGCCTGTGACTATCAAAAGTTCAGCACCGTTAGGCACCATTGAGCAATAAATAATATGGCCTATGACTGTCAAGAGTTCAGCACCGTTGGGTACAGTTGAACAATAAATAATAAGGCCTAAGGCTATCAATGTTCAGCCCAGTTTAGCACGGCTAAGCAATCAGTTAATAGCCTGTGACTGTCAAAAGTTCAGCACCGTTAGGCACCATTGAGAAATATATAATATGGCCTGCAACACTACCATACTATATGTAATCACACCTGCATATATACCCCTGGGTGTGCCGTACCACTTCCACTAATTATATTCTAACTCCTTAACACTAGAGTAAATGATGGCCATCTTACAGTATAATATTACGTCCAGGTTTCTTTTACCCGGGGTCATACCCTACTACTACTACACATCTAAATGACTAAATAACAAATAACATAATGCCGTATAGGTACGGTGTGCTAGGATTAGCATTCATAATACTGGGTGTTGGGCACCCCTGATCGATGAAATAATGTCAAGATTATGTGAGGCTTAGCAGTCCAAATATATTCACTCGGAACTAATGACGATGCGTGGGAAGATATTTGCTAGAAGTTAAAGAACCTGGTCTCGGACATCCCTGTGACAGGTGTTCCACGTCTCGTTCCCCTAGACACACTCGGTCCAGCTGCCACGCCCGACAAAGTCCGCTGCACGGCCTCGAGCGCCTGAGTTCCGACAGGGAAGAACGCCCCCACCAAAGAAGACACTAGGATGAGCCACAAGGTCCACAGGCCTGCTCGAGGAATCCTAGCAGGACGTCGTTCTGGCCCTAGCTAGGTCTAGCCCTAATGATCTTTGGCTCCTGGCCCTGCACTAAGTTCCTGAAGGAGGGACAAATAAGAGTTACCTCCTGTCAACTAATACAATACCTAGCTAATAAATTAAACATAATAATGGACAAGGCTTACCGCTAAACGGAACAAATAGTGTCTCAGAAGACACACAGAAGACCACGGTCCGACCACAAACTTGGACGACCACAGAAAGACAAGCTCACTCCACGAGCAACTTGGCTGATAAGCCTAAACGAGATCCGCCCCCCTAGAGGCCTTCTCAATCCACAAACACACTGCCCTGCGAGCGCGTCAAAACGTAAACAAGGAAAAATACGGCGGGAAGTACAAAGCGCGCGCGAACTCACTAAACAACTGAAACTAGGGGGCATAAAAATAGAGGCTGGGCGAATGTACAGAAAAACCCTGTCCGGTTTGACTCTCACTCTAGAAACTTAGTAATTAGTAATAGGGGACAGCCTAATAGTAATTAAAACGTTTCATCGTATGGTTGAAGTCTTCAGTCACTGTTACTCTATTTAATTATTTGGAACAATACCTATAAGTCAAAACTAAAAAAAAATAGAAGAAGCTTAGGGGGGTAAAATTGAGCGCCAAAACGAAATTGAAAATAGAAGTCTGCTGTACTGACAGGAACTGAGCTGTCACTGTCAGTTTCATACCAGCAGAGACATCTGTGGCAGATAGGAGGTATAGGATAGCAGATAGGATAAATCTAACACACAAGTTCTGAGAACGTTGAAGACAAATTGACAGGTCCTCTGTCAGGTCATTGTACACTCACTATGTGACAGTAATCAAAGTGGGGCATTATTAGTGTTTGTACGAGAAGGGTCTAGGCTCCATCGTCTCTTGATATTTGTCAGCGCTAGATAACTTTATGGCTAACTTCTTACCATTGAAGTCATAATCTTAAACCACTGCAAACTCTATTGCAGCTGCAGTTTTATGGTTCAATAATGATATAGCTTGTCCCACTTTCATATAATCGTAATTTCCGGGATTTAAGATGCTTTCTTTTAGTTGAGGTGCCAGTTTTTGTTCCAGTTCTGGTAACTGGTAGTTACCGTTTAAGTGTATTCGTGATGCACAGATTCGTCTTCCACAGGCCTGTAGCACATGGGATCATCGGTAGGGAGCGCACGTAGTATTGTTTCTTCCAGGGCACCAATACCTTTCTGGACAAAATCGCTTTTTGTGAAGTTGTGTTTTTCCTTTATGTGAGAATGATACAATTTCATATTTTGTAATAACAATAAAAAAAGAAATAATAAAGGAGGAGGAGGTATAAAGATTAAACAGAACAAACCTTGATCATAATGGCAGAGTAGCTTTAAGTATTAGATGCTGTATTTTGTTTACAAACCTCCTCTATCTAACCGATATCGGCCTTCAACCGTTTCACGGCCTGAGGTTTTTAAGGCCTACAGACTGGAGATACTCAGTTGAAATTCATTCCAATCTTTTTCTTCATTTTTTATTTCCATTTCATGCATGTGTAGTTTCAGTGTTTTTTGTTTTTTGAGGGCGGTAAAAAGACCCTTCCAATTTGTTACTTTACGCTTTTTAATAAATACCGTGCGCAACTGTGTAGGAACAAGAAAAATAATTATAATTATCTGGCATTTCCAAAAGAAAAGTAAATTTTATGATATTCAAGATTATAATGGAGTGCAGTACTAAAGTCAATTTTTTTTAGACCTAGGCCTTTTTTGTGATTAATAATAAGGATTTCAACTGCGCCGCAGTTCGAGTTCAAATTAATGAATTTTGTGGAAAACAATCAAAAATTCATCATTCATCATTAAAAAAATTCGGGTGGATTATAATGGAGTCTGTATTATATCCCGCTCGCATATCAATCACCTGGACAATTATCCACTTATTTCCTTATATTTCCACTACCCTTACAGTCTAGGCAGAGGTCCACGACAGGATAATGTTATTAATTTCTTACGTAAAGTAAACCTTTTAAATTCAATTTGAAATTCATATTTATTTAGCAATCAGAAAATTCGACGGGACTGATAACTTTATTGTTTTGTGTTCTAAACCCCAATAACTAACTAACCTAACCAGGAAAAACACTGCCAGGCTTCAGTATAGCTATCATACTAGAATGAAATCTTGTTTTAACATTTAAAATCGGGTTTTCTAACAATATTATTGTTCCAACTGGATTGTATTCGGTTTTCAGCCAGTTCATAGACTTGTGCGCACGTCACACATTAAGATATTGACATGGCAAACCCAATACACAAAATGCCATTATCATTTTTTTTAAACTTTTTTTCATTTTGTTATGTATGGAATGTATGCCTACAGGTGGTGTAGAGCTAATTATTTTATGCTTCTGCCATAAAATGATCATAATGTGCTGGGCCTATACTACATTAAGATTCAAGAATGTATCTAGAACAGGGTAATGGAGGGGGCCCTGTAGGCTAAAAAGTAATATACCTACAAATGGAAATAATTTTGACAAAAAAAAACGAAAGCCGGGGGGTCGAGGCCATTGCTCAGGAGCAGAGCCGAGGAAACCAGGTCCAGAAAGCCACAGGGTTTGTTCAAGAAGCTGAACCGGGAATAAGCCTCGAGAGGCGCAGTTTGTGGGATTTTCCTCAGATCGCACGTGGGTCCAGTCAGTGGGTGACGTGCTCTCGAGTACTTAAACGACGCGAGTAGCATCGAAAGTCTTGAGTTGATGAGGAGGGGTGGAAAGCCACGTGAGAACGATCTGCGAGCCGGTGAAGAGATGGATTTAGGTTATATCGAGTAAGGCAAGCACAGGCAAAGTAGCGAGGAGCAACCGAGAGGGGAAGGAGAGGGGCTGAAAGCTCCAGCTTCGGAATGGTCAATGGTTGACGGCGGCAACTTCGCTTTTCGCGCACGAGACTAATGTGAGGGGTAGAGGAACTAGTCTGCGAGTGCAAATACAGCACAACAGCATAGGCCTTTCCTGAGGCGTCACAGAAGCTGACGATGCAATGAGAGTGAGAGGCACGGGGAAAGGCGCGCGGTATTTGGTAATTGGTGACCTGATGACCTTCAGGGACAACAGAGACCCAGCTTTCGGAAAGCTGCTCGGGAAGCGCATTATCCCCACTGCATCTGAGAGAGTCATAGCTGTGGAAGAAATATCTTCATCCAGCAGACAAAAGGAGTTTAGAAAACCTAAAGGGTCGAAGATGCGTGCAATGTATGACAACGCTGTTCTTTTAGTGACGATCCCTTCGAAAGGCAGGGTGTGGAAAGAGAAGTTGTCCGAGAAGGAGTTCCACATCAGACCCAGGATCTTGATGCCTTCTTCTTCAGAGGAGAAGACGAGGGGAGTCTTAAGATGATCCTCGGGAAGAGCGTTCAAAGCAACCAGATTGTTGCTTTTGCGGTTGGAATCAATGCCGGTGGTATCGAGGGCTAGAGAGACGGGAGGACAAGGATTTGACGTGGGGGTGGATAAGGACAAAAGCACGTTAAGAATTGGTGGAACTGACTGGCCTAGGGAGAAATATATGGCATTTGTTGGTGTGCCTGCAGCTAGGGCTTGGTTGGGGGTTAGGTGAGGGTTGGTGTTAGTGGGCTTAGCCACTAGTTAAAGCATTTAACAACGATTTCCAGTGCTGCTTTACTTTGCTGATTTAGATGTAGGCCATGCTTGGTAAACATTCTTCTGTGCAGAATAGAGGTGTCGACGAAGTGGCAATTAGATATGTGAGAAATTAGATTCAGAAGATCACTGTTGATGCAGTGACCTGGTTGTTGAGATTGGGCATGTCATGCCTATGTGGGAGGCCGGACTATGATGAAACTGCAGGTGCCTGATACTTTGATTACTCGAGATAGAGTGGGAATGATATCTTCCGTGGATCCCGGAAGATTGTTGGTACCCGCGATAATTACTATGGTTACCATTATGGCGAGGTCGTTTCTTTTGCCGGGAATTTCCATGACGACTTCTCGGATACTAGCGTTCGGTTTGAAGATGCTTTGGACTTTATATTGCTGGGTTTTGTTGTTTTGTGCGAAGATTTAGTGTTGTTAGCTCCCTTAGTTATCTATTAACAACAAAAATTGAGGTACCAGTTAGATTTTGTTATTTCTGGTTTGTTAATTAAGTAGGTACTCACAATCTTCCATGTATTCAGCTACTTTCTGGAAGACTTCAAAGTTGTCTATAGGGAAGAATATTGGAACAGCGTTCTCGTCTTCAGATGCTATAGCTGTGAGTTGGGTAGTATCCTATTCCTACGGCAAATAAAACTGCATTATGTCTTTTTAAATCTTCTGCAGCGGGCATTGGATCAGAATTGCTCAAACCATCAGAAATCAGAACTGAAATCAAAGTTTAAACAGAATAATATTTTGACATTTTGACATATTTAACTTATTTTCAGTTTAGTCTTTAGTCTGTTCTGTCCTGTCCGTACAGCCTGAGTTGTTGGTGTTCGGAAAGTGTTAGGTTCTTTTCAGTGTGGGATGAGAACTTCGAAACACTAAGAGGTTGCGTGTTCCTGTGCTGGGGTTGTTGTTGTTTCTAGTCTCTTGTATAGGAGTTGCATTTACGCTTTTGTTGACACGACATTTAACTAAACTAATAAGTTTAAATAACTATATAGGTTCATTGAAGTCGGTTGTGTTTGCCTTTGTGGCTTCATGTGGTTCTGCTTGTCATAAGGGTAGGAGCTTACTTTCCATAATGTGTTGCCCTTATTCGCGGCGAGTGGTGTGTCTTGTATCTATTAGTCGCCTGTGGCTGGATATAGCATGGATAGCATGTAGATGTCTTTAACCAGCTTTAACTTGCAACCTTCTCGTGGTTTGGCCCGTGATTAGGGGAGTTTTACTCCCTGAAACTAATGGCGAGCTCTGGGTCGTCTTTGGGGAACTTTCCCCTTCCCTTTGACTACCTCCCCGACGGCGACGACAATGACAACATGGACGGATGATGACACAGACGGAGACGACCACGACGTGGGGGAACCCCTGCCCTCCCCATACGCTTGTGGCTGGTTCTGACCAGCACAGGCCTGTCCACCCCTTGTCCCTCCGCGTCATCCCTTACGTCCCACCCTTCGTCTCGATTATTCATGTTGCATAAATATGAGACGTTAAGCAATATCCAATCAAAATCCACTTTGTAAATTTTATTTGCATTATTTTGCAGTCATGCGGTACAATTTTAGTTTTGTACTTTTCGTCCACATCCAGGCCTTCCTACAATAAAAACTCCTCGACAACTTCTTCTATACTTGTACTACAAGGCCTACGTATCGTTAGGCTAATAGGCATATAAATATATCATGTTTAATATTTTGTATTAGATTTATTTCGCTTACCCAATTAGTGTAAAACCTGTCACTGCATTTTGTAAACTAATTCTTCTGTCTTTGTTGGGATGCTCGTACTTGCAATGTGCAAGTCGTTTTCAGATGTGTGGG
>JAMZAV010015744.1:0-35027 GCA_024449915.1 Sweltsa coloradensis | reverse complement strand
GGGATTAAGGGCTACCGTAGGTAGCGTGATTGATTTCAAGTCATTTCACAAAAATATGACAGAGAACTGCTGCGCGAGTGTTAAATAATTCAGACCACGCGCCTGCACTTTGTAAAGTATTAAAGGCGCATTTCCCCAAATTTGTAATTGTGATTTTCTCTAAAACTATGATACAAAATATTACTTCCTGCAACAAGACATTACCTAATGGAGTCCCCAAATTTTTTAATTGGGGCATTAGGCCTACGCATGCTTTGTTGAAATATTACTAGGAAAAACGCTTAAAGGGTCCCGCCGCGTTGATGGATGAATTTTTGTAAGTTTTTAGTTTGCGTATGACCACTTTTTCTTTGAAAGTGCTTTTTTAATGCATTGTGGGTTGATTGTTGTCAAGTTTCTATTGTTTTTTTGTTAATTGTTATTATAAACCTAAAAAAACTCATATTAAAACCTTTACTCTATGGATTCGGGCTAACTTTTTCAACTTTTTCTTTCAGAAAGAAATACATCACCATTACCTTTAAATGTCCATGTGAATATGAACGTTGTAGCCCCACCCGTTTGGTCAGAATCGGCCCAAATGTCCGAATTCGCGCTAAAATGGGAAAAAAATCGTAAAGTACAATTCATGAGAAATATTTCTTCTATCGTACCCAAAAACGTAGAAAGGGTCTAAGTTAAAGGGGATTTCGAAGGTCCCCTCAAATTTTCATAAAGATGGGCTTGCCGTTTGCCGTAGAGAGCGAACGAACAAACAAAAAAACCCAACAAACAAAAAAAAAACACCCGAGCTAAATTTTTTTGGGGGTCGGTGAAATTGAAGTCTTCGCTTCGCTCATCCAACTATTTCAAATATTTACTTAACTGTAGTTCATTGTTGTGTCTGCATCTATGTAATTAGATTTATTTAGTTGTCCTCCTTTGTAAATCAGTTTTTTAACTGAATAGGATAGACGTTAAAAAAGTTTTTTTTTAAAATAAATCAATCAATAAATAAATAAATAAATAAATAAATAAATAAATAAATAAATAAATAAATAAATAAAAAAACGAATGAATAAATAATAGATAGATGTAAACCAAATGAAACAATATAAATCCGTACAGCACACGAGACGAGGGACAAAGGCGCCAAGTAGCTACATGTTATTGTAATCAAGTGAATTAAAGAGCCCGAACTGTGGTCAACTGAGAGAAACGAGCTAGGGGTCGCGGGCAAAGACCTTACAACACGATAACAATCGCTCAAACTCGGGGAGATACACGTGCTTTGTCTTGCTCAAAGATAGGGGTACCTATACCATAGATTCTATCAAGTGACAACCTACATGTTATTGTAAAACAAGTGAAATTAAGAGCCCGAAATTTTGGTCAACTGAGAGAAACGAGCTAGGTGTAGCGGTGCAAAGACCTTACACACAGATAACAATCGCTCAGCTCGGCGAGATACACGTGCTTTGTCTTGCTCAAAGATAGGGGTACCTACCTATACCATAGATTCTATCAAGTGACAAGAAAATGTCACGTAAGGAACAAGGTAATCAACATCAGCTGTTTAGAATCTTCATGTCCAAACTCAAATGTCACCAACTTGACAAAATTACATTTGTTACTCTGTTTCAGTAACTCCCAAAATGAAACATAACTTTAAAGTCAAAACACGTTTTCAAATTGTAAATTCAACGCGCATTACGATATGTTTATTTTAGTCGATGTCACATTTCCATGTCAACAGCTGTAGGTAGTAACCGCTTATCTCGAGATTTGTCATCAATTAGTCAAGAAAACAATATTTGTTCGATGATGTAATTCTTTTTTCCAATTAAGAAACAACACTCCCAGTATCGCTATGTAATATGTATACGAATCAAGATAGATTACAGAATACTGTGTCACAATTAAGATAAGATGCTGGGAATTAGACAATTAAATAATAATAAATAAAAGGTCAGAAGCATATCGGGGCAAATGCATGTGAATTGTGAAGAATTAACAAAATGAATTTTAAAATAATATACTGGCTTCAATCTTGTTTGTTACTCGAATACAAAATCTAGCCCCGTCCAAAGTTTTGTATTGTGTGAGATTCTGGTTAGGCACAATCCACAAAGACTTGACTAGAATTCTCAAAGTATCGCGGATTTTAAATGACCCAAAGAACACAAGTCCCGAAATTAGGGCCTTTACCCCAAGGTATCGAAAAATTTCATCCAGCCCTCGCTTTTAATCACTTTCGTCGTCATGGCCAAAAAAACCCAACGACCCCATGCGAGAAGTCTGTCCTTTCAAGGGAACGTGAGAGTGGAAATGCATCAATTTGCAAGTTTCCACTCTGTTAGGTAGAAGCAAAAGGGGTTTTGCACTTTGGGCCCGGGGTATCGAACCCGGGACTGGTATGTCCTCCTGTAGGTATCCCGAACATTACCGAATCCTAGAGGAGCTGGATCCAAATCTATATTTTACTACCCGATCCATCTCAATAAAGTTTGGGCCCTAGAAAACCTTTTTAAATTTCTGTGTTCCAGATTCGATCCCAGCTAAAAGTGGTTTAAAATGAGCGTTTTTTGGGCATCAAAATTAACCCCCAACAACGTCTTGATTAGCATTTCCCCAGATTCCATTTCTACTACTATAACTAATAGCCTCACCACACCACACACATTGTTTGGGGACGATTGTATTTTGTAATGTTCCTTGGGTTTGCCCTATAGATCTAAAAGGTTATTGGGTTTTTGTAGAAAAAATGCGTTCACGTTTCACCCTTGGGTCAATTTTAAACCCATCCCTTTGTCGGCCCACTTCGAATAAAATTTTTATCACAAGTTTGCAACCTTTTCAAACCGCGGGAAAATTAAAAAAATGCTTGGTTTTTAAAGTGGGTAAATTAGGGATTACACCCTTCCACTCTAAAAATTACCTACCAAATAGGGGCTAAAAACAAAAAGGTTTGGGGGCATTTAAAATTTGGGAAAAATAAAAAACTCAAGTAAAAAATATAAATTTTTTTAGGTTTGTTCATGTTTTTAAAAACCCCTTGGACCCGAAACCCCAAAGGGTTTCTGGGGGACTCAAATCAAGCAGGGCCGAGCTTTTGGCAAGCTACCGCATAAGTTTTCCCCGGGGCCCCTCTCCAAAAAACCCCCCGAGCGCCTGGCAAATGACCAAAAAACCAAGTCTCGCGACGACAAAAAAATCAAGGGAGGAAAAACGGGCGCACTTTAGTTGGTGCACCACTTCGACGGTTTTGAGGGTAGAATAACATGGGGAAATTGTTTTTCTTTTTTGCCCCTTGCCCGCGGGGGGGTACTTCCTGAATCCTGCTTCCCGGAACCCCGTCCTTGGCGGAAAAAATTGCACTCAAATAAAAACTTTTTGAGTTGGTAGTAACGTCTTGAAATTTAAAGCGTTTTTTTTTTATTTCAGCAGCAGTACTAATTGCCCTTTACTATTTTGGCTTATTGGAAATTTCAAAATAAAAGAAAAATGATTGCCAAGCAAAATCCCTCTCAAAACGACTATTTCCGGTTAATATTCTTGATTGACTAACTCAATTTTACATCTATGTATGTATTGTAAATAACAGTCTGTGTACATCAATATATAACGATTTTCATTATTAGTGTACGTTATTATCATCAAACTGCTGAACTCTTCCCGAGAAGTTTCTGCGTCTTTCGTTTATTTATACTAACAATCTTCAACATTTTCTTTTGTCCAGCCTTCTACGTCTTTTAAGGCATTTTACTTTTTATAACCTTCAAGCTGGGATGTTACAAAAACCATTATTTATCCATGTACAACAAAAACTGCAAGAGTTTTTATGTATGTATGTTGGCATAAGATGCAGAATGACTCTTGCCTTCAACACGTTGTATCACCATTGCAAATACATTGACCTCTTATGCGTGGCTCCATATTGTTCTCTTATATATTATTATATTGAAGATAAGTTATGTGATTTATTTACTCTTCAAGCTAGTCGCTAGCTCAACGCGTAGGCCTCATACAGTCAAACAAGCATAATTTTTTCCTAAATGTACAAGGTGAACAACCACCCCAAAAATTTTGCAGTCTTGAGTTTGAGCAGTTGCAGTGTGAGGTCACTGAGGTTTGGACTCGGCTATGTGATACAAACATATTTTTTATGTTTAACTTTATTGCAAGTTGGGGACACTTTATTTTCACAAACCTTGGTTTCATCTGTGTTTGGAAAACCATGTACTTCTACTTGCACCTTCCAAAATCGATTTCAAATGCATATACTTGCATTTTTGGATGAGCGAAGCGAAGACTTCCATTTCACTTACCCCGAGAAAAATAGCTCTGGTGTTTTTGTTCTTTTGTTGTTGTTTTTGTCTATTGTTTCGCTATCTGCCGGGCAAAATCAAACGGTATAATAAGCGATCTTGATGAAAATTGGAGGGGACCTTCGAAATCTCTGAACTTAGATCTGACGAGTTTTTTGGTACAATCGAAGACATATTTCCCATGTTTTTTCCGATTTTTTATTCAATATTTTCGTGATATTTGGGCCGATTCTGAGCAAACGGGTGGGGCTACAACGTTTATATTTTACATGGACAATAAGGCAATGGTGATGTAGTGCCTTTTAAAAAGGAAAATTTAAAAAAGTTAGTCGAATCATAGAAATAAAGGTTCTTTGCAGGTGTATAACTAACAAGTAACTATAGAAACTTGACAATAATCGCCTACACTGCGTACAAAAAGCAAGTCTTTGGGCCTCGAGATATTTTACATTCTATTGTTATTGGTATAACCATAGCAATTAATACTACTTTATAAAAATTTTGTCCCTCATTTAACAAAAATAATTTTTGCAATGGAACTTGAAAAAGTAATGAGGATGATCCCACGCATACAAGAAACATCGTAATCATTGGACAGGAATAGCCAACCAAAAAAATCATCCATCAACGCGACTGGAAAAAGCGTTCGCGAAGCGACGTAAGTGCTCTTCCCTGGACGAAAATCTCACTGGGTATTTCCAAAACATTGCCGAGAAGGCGAGAAGTGTTATTTATACATAGTATATCTTCAAAAAGGTGTACGGGGGCTTTCAACGTTCGGTGTTGTTAGATTGATAAATGTTAAGGAGTTTGCAACTTTAAATCATCAATTTTATTAAAATTATGCAAATTCGTGTACCGGTATAGATATATGTTTTGTGTAATGTTTTATCTTGGGCAAGTTCCCCCAAAATTCCATAATATTCTACCAAACACAAATTTTTTAACAGTTACATGAATCTTTCACTAATAAAAAACAGCGCGGTCTCGAGTTGATCATAATGTTATTGTGAATTAAATATCACCCCGCTACTGTGGTTGATGTAATCTTCACACGCACCTACATAAAAACCGTGTACACACACACCGTGGAGTTGTTTCTTTCAGCTGGATTAGCCCCCACGTACGAGGGGGTGGCGCCAGACAATTGATTGGTTCCCAAACCTCCGGCGACCTCGATGGAATATAAATAGTGTGTTGATTGTTGCCACCTGGCCCTGGTGCGTCTCCAGTGACTGTCGCTACATCAGCTGTTACTTCCCATCTCTGAGACTACTAGGGCGAGGAATTTAATTAACGATCATATTTATTGAATAAAAGTTTGCCCCGACTGGGCCCCAATTGCTCAGTGGTAGAACATCGGTACGTAAAGCCGGAGATTCTAAGTTCGATCCCCAGTCGGGTCAATCTTTGCTTGCTTGCTATCATTGCTATCATTCAATAACATAATGTCCTCAAAGGGGGCTTGTACGTAAGATCCTTGTATTCATAATAATCACATTGTTTGATTGAGCTATAAATTTCTTTGGCAACGGCTTTTGATACAAAAAATACCAACGATCTTACACAAGCTGCAGTCACATTTGTAGATTTTTAGCATGAGCTATTTAAACGGCGTTTTGCATTAGGCCCCTAACATTTTTCTACCCAAAAATGTCATATTTATATTTTTTGTATGATCTTATTCGTTTGTTATAATAGGTATGCAGTATGAACATGACATAAACGCCTCATAGACCTAGGAATTGATATACTTTACAATTCAGGTTCAACAATTATTATGTAAAAATAAATGTGTATAATATTATGTATTATGTGAGCTTGCATGTATTTAATATTTCATGAGAAACTAACAAAATAAAATCGAAGGATGGTTTGTAAAAAATAAGCAATATATTTTTCGATATGCGTCCAATTTAATGTAAGGCCAACATAAGTTTTAACAGTGTTTTATTTAATTTACAGTTGTTTTAGGCTTGCTCGAGGCTAATCTTCTACAGATGAGATGACTGATGGCGAGCAAGAAGGGCATGTTTCAGCTACTAATTAACTTTTAATTCCAAATTTAAATTTAACATTAATTAAAAACGAAAATGTATTATGCATTTCCCTCAATAATATTGTTTATGGTAACATTATACATTGGAGGCAACAAAGTGGAAAGACTATATCGGTGTTGAACCCAAAAGTTTAGGGTCGTCCTGCACGCATCAGGATTCAGGATCAGTTTACCGAGGGTCTGTCTGGGTGGGCTGTGGTTTGTTTGATCGTCATTACTGGGCGTTATTCTACGATCTATGACGAAGAAACCTTCATCTTCCTTTAGATGTGCGGAAGAGTTAAAATACACACTATTAGTTAGCACATGCATACATATTATTAAAATAATGAAAAAACAATTGTTTAAAAAATAAAAATAAACTCGGTAGGACATTTCACTTACATTTCTTTGTAATTAAATAAGATAAAATGTGATTATTTTCATCTTCCTTCAGGTGTGCGGAAAAGAGTTAAATACTACTATTAGTTAGCACACATTTACTAAAATAATGTAAAAACTGAAATAAAATAAACTCGGTGGGACATTTCACTTTCATTTCTTTGTATTAAAAAGATAAAATTTCATCTTTTTTCATCTTTCTTCAGGTGTGCGGAAAAGAGTTAATACCGCGGTGAATACTACCTACTATTAGTTAGCACTTACATATTATTAAAATAATTTAAAATATATATTTTTAATTAAACTCTTTGTTTGAAAACTCCGGAATATGATTGATGATCAAAGTACAATGCCCTAGAAATCGCACAAGGAAATGCAGATGGAACGTGCGCGGGTCAGCAATCTTGGATCCGCATCCACATACGCAACCCAACATTTGGTTTAGTCATGAGTTACACTTTCATGTAGGGTGTAAGAAGAGAATCGAAGATACAAGATCTATTTGATCATGAGGTTAATATTACCAAACCTGCATCAAACTTGCAACCGTAGAGAAAAGTTATACAATTAGACTTTGAGCCAACTGTAGGTATACCTCCCCCCCCCCCGGGGCGGAAGGTCTGAGGGTGGTTTAAGGTACTTTTATATATTGACTTCGATTTCCACTTGTTAGCCATCACGGTTTTGGTGGGTGTACCCACCAGGGTGCCCAAAAGTACCCACTGTAAAAATAAAAAATAATCATTTTCGGTGGTAATGGGGCACTCACAAACCTCCCCCTATGCAGAGCGGAAGGTCTAAGGGTGGTTTTAGGTTCTTTTTTATATTGACTTTCGATTTCCGCTTGTAATCCATCACGGTTTTGGTGGGTGTACCCACCAGGGGTGACCAAAGTACCCACTGTAAAAATTAAAAAATAATTATTTTCGGTGGTAATGGGGCCTTCACAAACCCCCCCTACGCAGGGCGGAAGATCTAAGGGGGTTTTAGGTACTTTTATATATTGACTTTCGATTTCCGCTTGTTAGCCATCACGGTTTTGGTGGGTGTACCCACCAGGGGTGACCAAAGAACCCACTGTAAAAATAAAAAAAATAATAATTTTCGGTGGTAATGGGGCCTATACAATCCTCCCCCCTACGCAAATCGGAAGGTCTAAGGGTGGTTTTGACGCCCTTAAATATATTTAATTTGAGTTAAGTTTGCAAGATATCATGGTTTGGGTGGGTGTTCCTACTAAGGATGACCAAAGTACCTACCGAAAAAATAAAGAATTTTCAATTTCTATCGTAAATGGACTTTCCTAAACCTGCCACACACCTAGGCCGAAGGTCTAAGGGTGGTTTAAGGTACTTCTATATATCGACTTTTGATTTCTGCTTGTTATTCGTCACGGTTTTGGTGGGTGTACCCACCAGGGGTGACCAGAATACTTACTTTAAAATGGAAAAATAATACATTTGGGTTGCAAAGGGTCTTTCCCCTGCCCCTACGCAGGCGGAAGGTATGAGGGTGGTTTTTTAGGTACTTTAATATATTAGTGAAAGTTTATGCTTGTAAGATAAAATGGTTGAGATGGGTGTACCCACCAGGGATGACTGAAGTACCCACCGTAAAAATACATATCTGTCGATTTATATCATAAATGAAATTTCCTAAACCTTCCCTACAACTGGACCAGAAGGTCTGAGGGTGGTTTTAGGTACTTTGATGTATTGACTTTTGATTTCCACTTGTTATCCGTCATGGTTTTAGTGGGTGTAACCACCAGGGGCGACCAAAGTACCCACTGTAAAAGTGAAAACTCCCCGTACGCAGGGCGGAAGGTCTAAAGGTAATATTAGATACTTTTATACATTGAGTTTATATTTAAGCTTGTAAGCTGCCTTAACTTTGGTGGGTATACCCACCAGAAGTAAATTAATTTCACCGCGTAAGCCGTAAACAATAATAAATTACTAATTTTGCTTGTAAATGAACCAAACATTGACATTTTGCGTTGTACCCTATCGACTTGTGGTCTAATTAAATTAATTATTTTACTTTGTAGGGTTGTACAAATGATGACAACAAATCTATATTTTAAATCTAGCAGCATTAAATTGAATGCCATTTATGACCGAATTGATCCACTTTGGTTGGTGTAAAAAGAACAAATGTATAATAATAATCACTATAGCTGCTATGCTTTAGATGTGGCTTGTTTACTTTCAATATGTTGGTGGTACACCCACGATGGGATTTCAACATGGAATTTGGAACCATGGAACATGGAATTTATTTTTATTTTTAAAATAGTTTAAAATGCTGCATATTAGCATTGAGTATAGATTAAAGAACATGAGAAATTATGTAAATCATGTTACTAGACATTAAAATATTGTATAAAGTTTAAATTATACTAGGTGATCAACTGATGCAACCCTATCTTTATTAAACTTGTCGTTTACAAGTCTTGTAATGATAAATACCAGTGGTAGGTAGCATTAATGCCACACTTTTAATAACAATGTAATGGTACATGCATAATGGCTTATTGCATGGTATTCTGTGATGTCAACTTGTAACCGAATAACCCTAAATGGGTTTTGTTGAGAAACCCTACTATGTGTCCATAATAGAAGCCAAAGCGGGAAATATATTTAACGAAATAAAAAACATGTTATACAAAAATATATAGATAAATTATATAAATGTGCACAATTTGATAATTTGAATGATGAACGAAGCTAACTCTCAATAGAAGCAATCTGTGTCTACTGTCGCTCGCCTAATATGGTAAATAATAATATTATAACATCATTTATTTGGACAGCGCGGTTACTAAAATGTTGTCAGTAAAAGATTTTGTATATAATAACCTGCTTATGAGCATTTTATAATGTTGCTACAAATAACACAACATATAATGCCAAGTAGTACATAATATACTGGTCCTTTGAGTTATATGTATTATTATATACATCAATTAATTGAAATTTATTGATGATACAAAATATGCATCTCACTTATAACATATTCAAAAGTAATAGAAACTATTAACTTTTGTAGATTTTTGTAAATTATAATTTGTATTGCACGGATTTGTACAGGCAAATTGTACCTATATTGCATGGTTGCCAGCTTAATATGTTTATCTTTGGCTTTGCTTCAATACCGATTGGCCTCTCTAAGACTAAATGATTCAGTTAATTAATTATAATTTATCCTATTATACAGAACACTTATATAGAATATTTCAACGAAAAAAAAAGTCGTATACATGCAATTTATTCTGTAGTTGCATAAATAATACAAAATTTTCGGAACTTTTAAACAATTTAAATTAAACAAATACATAGTTTTTTGATCGAAATACATAAAAACTATGCTAATTATATTTTTTTAAACTAAATATTAACAAAACATCAAACGGTGTGACCATAATTTCAGATTACGGCATGCGGCTTCCCACAGCGAGGTTTTTCGAGTGTTTTTTTGACAAATTTGACCCAAAATGCATTATTAACATATGCATAAAATTACATATTTTTAATCTACTCATCAAGACCTTTCATTTGAATAGTCACATGCCCATAAAGGAACGAAAAATTTTCATGTTGTCCAAAACAGCATAGGGTGCTATCTCCGGATATAGTAATGATATCTCCCTAAAGTTAATTTCTAAAATTCGAAATATTTAATTGAAATGAAATTATGAAGAAAAACCAGACCATTTGCGTAAAGTTGGCTCTAAATAACAGTTTTAATTTTGGGCCAAAAATGTTTGGTCACCCATGGTGGGTACACCCACCAAAGTCATGATGGCTAACAAGTGAAAATCAAAATGTAATATAAATAGCTTTTTCGAAACCACTTTCAAACCTTCCGCCCCGGGGGGGGGGAGGGTTTGGATTAGCTGGCTCATGGACTAAATGACAATGACTACATTGTACCACTCATACATTTTATGAGGTCTACACTTAAAACGTAATGGTGTTAATTTGTTATAGCCTTCTGCTGTGGATCATAAAGTTTAGTGTGTAGGTCCGAAGCGATTGGCTCCAAAAGACACGAGTTCGAATTCCGCAAATGCATATGGTGTATATTTTTGTAACTGATCATAGTATTCATCCATGCAACCATCGGCACTCATAGTCTCACATAACAAAATTATAATAATAAATAAGTTGAGCAACAAACTTGAGATAAATAATTTGAATTGTTAATTTTATTGAATTGTTTTTTGTTCAACATAGATAATTGCCTTGGTCGCCCCTAATTTGAACCATCTGACAACGATTGAGAGAGCGACTGCATGCTGGCTTAGCGCCAGCCAGTATGCGGAACTCTCTCTGGGAGGTAGTGGCGTCGATTCCCGCTTACAGCAATATCCCCCCGTATCCCCCTGTTGGTTCCCTCACAAGGCAAATCTGGGAAGAGTACGTGTCTGCATAACTACACAAATACGTAAATTTACCTTCAATGCCAAACGAACATTCTACATTATGAGAAAGTGCCAAATACATCGTGTGGCCCACGTACAAATTTAGATAGGTACGTACACCTACTAAATTGCTTTTCACTACAGGGAATACGAGAAAAAATTACCTTACTAAACTGTTCGTTAATCAATAACGGTACACATACATAGCCTACGGTGATTAAAATCGATTGTGTTCACCAATATAGAAATACCAATTACATTACTTCCAAACTGGGAAAGGAAAATATGAGGGATCGTTTAGCAGTTGGCGCAACAACAAAATCAGCGTCTTGTTCCCATTGCTTCTATTCGGCCGCTTGTTTTTATTTTCCGCCGTCTATACTTAATACTTATACAGAAACAGAACAGAATAGAAACGGGAACTAATTCTGTGTAGGGCGATGACATACAATTTAATTAGTTTGTGTTCGTTGCAAACGGTCCAAAGTATCCAAACCTTCTATGTACCTCCTCCCCTGTAAGGAGGAAAAAATCTCAAAATCAAAATTGATTTGGTGTTTTCTTTTTAAGCTTTCCAGACTTCACTAAACATCCCATTCGGCTGTATTTACGAAACCCGTGTCACTCCACGAGTTACAAAGCAAGGTAACAGGGAGATACACATTCATAAATCCCCCAGAAAACTTATATGTATGTATAATCAATAATTATATGCGAGCAGCAAGAAAGCGTCTGATTTAGGCCTGTATATAGAACTTTTCCTACTTGTCAAGGGTAAATAACCATGAAATATTGAACCCAAAATTATGATTTTCAACGTGTTATAATTTATAACCAAATGATCAAACTAAATTGATTTATTTTGAGTTTTGACCTACGGTTCTTCCCATTTTTAAATCTATTTCTACTTCCATGACAAATTGTGCCAAGTTTCGACTGAGCAAACAGAAATTGGGGAATGCCCAAACCCTGGCCCGGGAAATTTCCCGCTCAGGCGTTAAAAACTCACAAAAAAAACACCCTTGAAATTTAAAAAAAGAAATGTTTTTTTCCCTGTGAATTTTGAATTATTTTGGGCAAACTGCCCCGAGTCTGGGTTTTCGGTTCCCGTTTGTCAATTTCGACATATTAGCTCACTCGAGACAGCGAGCGAGAGAGGGTAGGGTGGTGGTTGCCTAGGCAACGGATACTGTGTCTGGAATCGGAGTCGGCACCTCCGTGTACGGGGTTCGACCCCCGCTCTGTCTGTATAGAAAGCATTTTTCCGTGTCGGACGGGATGGGGCGGAAATATTTTCTCCGACTATGCTCCCCGCACCGACCAGTAACCCCCCCTATTGTCCCCGGGTTTCAAACCCGGGGTTCCAGGGGGGAAAAAGTTCAAACCATCGGGCCCAAAGGGGTAGACCCCTTCAAATATGAAGTACTTTTTTTAGAAAGTAAACGATAAGGCTTCTTAAAAAAAGGACCATGCGGGGATTTTTTTTTTTCCCCGTTTATTCAACCCCTGACGGAACCGGGTTCAAAAACCCCGCTATGATTTTTAAAGCCCGGGCAAAAAATTTAAGAATTCTCCACTATTTTTTGGATGAGGCAAATTTTTTAAACAGAAACCCCTTTAAAGGGTTGACAACGCCCCATTTTTTTGGGGCAATTCAAAAACAGGGAAAACGCGGTTTCTTTGGACTACGCATAACTAAACCTCCACATTACGCTGAACTACACTAAGAAATCAAAAACGTCTTTTTGGGTTTACCCTCCCGATAGCGAAAATAATAAAATAAATACTAGGAAAACGCTAAAGTCCCGCCGCGTTGAGGGAAAAAGTTTTTTAAAAATTTTTTTATTTGCAGGGGAAATTATTTTTTCCCCTTTTTGAAAGGGTTCTTTGTTTTGCCCCTACGCATTGTAGCTAAATTGTTGTAAATTTTTTTTTGTTACCTGTAAATTGTATTATTTCCCGGTAAAAACTTATTTTAAAAAAGCTTTTTTTTTTCTATAGTTTTCCTGGCAAAACTATTTAAACTTTTTTTTTTTAAAAAGGTACTACTCCCCCATAACCTTAATGCTGTATAATATAAATTATAAAACGTTGTAGCCCCACCTTTTTTTGGTCAAAAATTTGGGCCCCCAAAGGGGAAACGAAAATCTCGCCAAAAAAATCAAAAACTTATTTTAAAAGCTTTATTTTTTTATGGTTTTTCTGGCTAACTTTTTAAACTTTTTTTTTTAAAGGGGGTACACAAATTTACCAAAAACCTAAATTTGTCCATGTATAATTGAACGTTTTTTACCCCCCACCCGTTTGGTCAAAATTTGGGCCCCAAAATTGTAAACGAAAATATCGCACCAAAATCAAAAAAAAATCGTAAAAGTACGATATGCATGAAAAAATATTTTTTTCGATTGTCCCCAAAAAAATACACCCTAAGTTCAAAAGTTTTTTCGAAGGTCCGGTAAAATTTTTTCATAAAGGGACGGATATGCCTTTTTTGCCTGGTAAGAGTTAAAAAACCGAAAAAAAAACAAAAAAAAAAAAAAACACCCGAGCAAAATTTTTTTTGGGGGTCATAAAAATTTGAAGTCTTGGGGGGGGGGGGGGACCCCATCCAATTACACTCAGCAATAAAAATCTGTTCAAACGATATAACTTCTTTCCCTGAAACTTTGGAGAAATAAAAAGAAGAAAAAACATTTGTGTAGTGTTGAACTGTCCATTTACCCTACTACGTCTACGCATCACTTCATTCTAACGGTGATAAGGTTGGATCAGACTATATAAACAAAGCAAGTAATCAACAGTGACGTAAACAAATAAATTGTATCATGATTTTGAAAAAAAAAATACACAATGTTTTGTATGTATCTATCTACCATGCCACGTGAACCCAAAGTTATTTTTATCAACACTCATGGATCACGTATAAAGGCAAAGAAAAAAAGTGACACACTTTTACGGAAAACATGTCCCATGACCAAGTCATTACGCCAAAAAGGGGTCTTTATTTTCCCTTGTCATCGAACTCGCCCCTAACTTATTATTGATTTTGTCTTCCCTTTAATCGGGTAGGTCTCTATAGAACATGAAAAAAACAAAAGCTCTCTCTCAAGTCAGGTTACAACAAAGGGTGGCTAATCGAAAAGCCCCCCCCCCCCCAAGGGTTCAAACAGGGGCTCTGCGGGGAAATATCACGAGGGACCAACTTTTTTTCGCAGCTAAACCCAAAGCTAAGTAGCCCCTCGGCACTCCTACTTGAATTCCCTTTGAGAAAAACACTCGTGTACAAGCCCCCCGTATAGAAAGCCCGAAGTTAGCTTGTAAAAAGGGGTTTTCCCTGTTTTGGGTTTTGGGGTTTAAATTGGGAAAAATGGAAAGTAAAAAAACCAAAAGGGCCTACGTTTCCCCTAAATTCAAATTAATACTTTTTTCGCCGTTTACATTTTATAAAAATGTTTTATTCTGCATTTTGTGTAGATTAGGCAATGCACGAGACGTCCTCGACATTCAAAATACCCAAAAAACCTGACTGAGTGGGGCAAAAGCATGAGCACACAAGCGAGAAAAAATTATATATACACGCATAAATAATAAAAACAAGTTCCCCCAAAGCATGAGAAAAAATTAGCCTCAACTAGGTTCGCCGAAAAGGTATGGCTATTTAAATTTGCTTTTTAAATTAAAACCCTATAATCGTAGCCCTTTAGAAAGGGGGAAAAGCGATCGTGCTAAATCCAGATGTCTATTGCCCTATATTTTTTTGGTTTTATAAAAATTTCGGACTTTTCTAGGTTTTACAAATTTTAAAAAAATATTTTTGTTTTTTTCATTTGCACTTTTTGGCCCTGACTGGGGGAAATAGGAAAATTGGATTTCGCCCCAAAATGTAAAGATTGGTCGATTGGCATTAAAGGACACTTTAAATAGGGTTTCCCCGAAAATTTTTTTATTATGTCATGGGTTTTGGGGTTTTTTTTTAGTTTTTTGGGCGGGGAAAATAGGGGGAATTCCAAAAATAAAAAAAATTTCCCCCTCACTTTTAAAGACTAGTAGACACCCTGCCCAAATAGGCAAACCCTAGGGCCTGGGTCAGGTTCGAACCCCTATTTGGGGTATGAAAATCAAATAAATGTGGCGTTGTCCCAAACTCCATATCACCCCGGCCGCCTCAATCGCATGCCTGCCAATACTACAACACAAAAATCTCCTTCCTCAACTTTCTTCATAGGGAAAAAGGGGGGCCAAAGGGTAAAATAAAATTAGTATTAAACTTCGCCCTCAACACCTCCTCCGCGAGAAAATAAAAATTCGGGGAGGGAAATACACGGGTCGATTTTTCAAACTACTGTATCCACGTTTAGGTAGCTGCTCCGTAAAATTGTATTTTATTATTCCTTCGGGGAAAAACCCACCAAGGCAACGGGGCCGGAAAGGGAGCAAATTTTGTTTTTTAGACGGGGCAGCAGGGGCCTTGTTTAAAGCACTTAAAGGAAAACGTCCAATTATTTGCTTTTTCCCCGCTTGAATGCGACTTTTCCCGGGGTGGGGCCAGCTCGTGCCCTCCCAATATTCCCAACGGCTCACTCGACAAAAAGTAATTTTCATCCCAAAAAAAGATAGGGGGCTGTATCCAAACAAAAAGGGGAT
This sequence comes from Sweltsa coloradensis, assembly GCA_024449915.1. NCBI lineage: Eukaryota > Metazoa > Arthropoda > Insecta > Plecoptera > Chloroperlidae > Sweltsa > Sweltsa coloradensis. The sequence continues at coordinate 19,210 of JAMZAV010015744.1, read as the reverse complement.
AAAAACATTTGGGGCGCACAGAGCAAGTTCAGGAATTTGAAATTTTTTCTTCAACTCCCGAAATTACGGGGCACTCCCCGGGCATCCAGCCATGATGACGTCACGGGAAAAAAAACCGCTCGACACAGAAACTTTTATACCTCGCCCAAAACGATGTTTATTTCTTTTTTTTACATACCCTTGTTCTTGAATTTGTCTGGTAATTTTATTAAAAAATATTTGTGATTTCGTCTCCTTTAAAGTTAATTTGTCTTCTAAAATTTTGGGGTTTTCTCAAAGTTACTGGTGTAGTTCCCAAAAATTGAAAACATCGTTGTTGGCAATCAAAAACTTCTCCGTTGACCCCATCTTTAAAACGATAGCTTTATGGAAAACATTGTAAAAAACAGCAGATTTACATTAGTTAGGGCCTTTTAGAAAACCACAATAACATAGGCCAAAACCTAATATTACACATGAAGGGAAAATTTTAAGCCCAAAATCTAGGGAAATAATCATTTAATAAATCTAAAATTACGGAGAAATTCCCCAACCGGGACTTGACCCAAAATGAAAATCTCCATGCATACACTTTTCAGGGGTTTTTTTTGGTTTCTCAAACTAGACATACCCATGCTGTTCTATTACTTTTTGAATGGGCGATCGCAAACACCTTACTTTCCTTTATCCGCCCCAAAAACAATTAATACGCTTTTTTTTTTCCCGAGTAAGTTAAGAAGACAAAAAGGGGTAGGGTTCAAACAGGGGAAAGGCTCCTCGCTAAAACCTGGGCAAAATCCGCAGCCCAATGAGGACGGGGGAAAACCCTACACAGAGTTGCTTTTGGGGGAAAAAAAACAAAACACAGTTATGCTCTTCCTTGTGGGGAAAAGTCCAAGGACCACAAAACTTCGGGGTTTCTGAGCAAAAGGGAAACTGTGGGGAAGAACCAAACGTAGACTCGAACCCCGAGTGTTTTCGTGTAGTAAGGGTTACATTTACTCTATAGTTTGGGAAGGTTGCGTACTTTCCATGAAAACCCAACAACAACACCAACAACAAACAAAAACAACAACAACCAACAACAACAAAAACCCAACAAAAACAACAACAACAACAACAAAAACACAAAATTGGGTAATATCACCTAAAAAAGGAAGAAACATGTAAATAAATTGTAGCATGCCCCAAATGAAATAAAACAATTTGACAAAAAATTCCCAAAAGTAATTAGGCCAGCCTATCAGCCCTTTAAATTTTTATTTCGAAAAATTTTACGAACTTTAAACATATAAAAAAATACAAATAAAAAACACAAAAATCTCTCAAAATAAATAATTGGGTAGATTTTTTATACCCCGCCCCGGCCCTTTTGGGGGTTTTAGAATAAAAATATATTAGCCAAAATTGACTTACTTTTTTTATTTTTTTCGGGTTCCCTATACGATACCACGTTTTTTGAAATTTAAAAAAAAAAATTTTCAAGGGGTTTTAGCCCAAAATAGTTTGAAAACCAAAAAGGGGTGTACTTTCGATACTCATATTGTGTTTGAGTGCATATTTGACACAATTTCAAACCCAAAATTGTTAACTTTTTTGTCTGCTATATTTTACCAAAAGATGAGCATTTTTAAAAAATTTTTTAACAAATTTAAACCCAAAATTGAAATTTTTTCAAAATTTAAAATCATGCCCCTTGAAAAAAAATTTAAAAAAACGTTTAAAATTTAAAAAGTTATAGGTTTATACTTTTTTAAAAGCGTAATTTTTTTTTAAAATTTTTTTCTTATGTTAAGATTGAGAAATTTTTTTTAAAGGAAATGGAACAGGAATTTGGTAGAAAGATAAAACTGTTGTGCGGGTTCGGGTCACTCGCCGTAAATTTTGTAAACCCCGGGGTCAACAGAGCTAAAGGTTTTTCCAAAGTGCCTCAGTCAAGCCGCCAGTCTCAGAAATGCCCGCAGGGGGGTGAACCAAACGAACTACATAAATCTGTAGCCCGGGAAGTGACCGTTTCTTGGCAACACCACCCCGAGCAAGGGGATTCGGAGCAGTTTACTCTTTGGTGCGGGCACTAATTTTCACCCCGGAAATTTTAATTAACAGCTTTGGTAACTTTTGTGGCCGCAAAGAGAGTTAGTGCAAATAAATGGATCTCTTATCATTTTTATCTAACTCTTTTTACAATCATCAAAAAACTAACAAAAAATATTTTCCATCTCCACAAATTAAAACCCTATGTTGGCAAACTCACTCTGTAGTGTAAAAACAAAGTAGATTAAAACCAAAGGTCGTTCTGTAGGGTGGGTAAAAAGTAAAAAATTAAAAACCCTGTCAAAGGGGGATTTCAAAAATGTCGCTCCATGTAGGGGCGTTGATGGGGGTAAACCCCAAAATCAGGAATTTTAAAATTTCACCAACTTTTTGATTTTTTATTTCAAGTGCATTCCCTCGTATCAAAATTTTTTTTATGAACAGGGGGGCACTTATTTTAAATGCCCCGGGTTTCCACGAGAATAGGTATAGCCCAAAACTGCCAGGAATTTGAAATAAGGAGTAGGCCTAAAATTAAAAATTTTTAATTTAAACACAGTCGCAGAAATATCAATAGTTTTTAAATCGCTTTTTTTAAAAAACCATAACAAATTTACGAATATGGTCAATTTTGGACTTTTTTTAAACAAAATACAAAACCCTAAAATTTTAAAGTTTTCAAAAAAATTTTTTAAAAAAAAATTTTGATTAAAAAACTAGTAAAAAACGTAGAGCATTCGCTTCCCGGGCCACTGGGGCAAAATTTCCCTCAAACACCCCGTTTGGGGTCAGTCAGCCGAAGAAAGTAAATTTTTCATTAACATTCACTCACATATCCCGGCGAGGGTTTTTGGGGTTTAAACTTGAGTTCGTTACCTTGAAAGATGAGTACCTGTCCCTGGGAGATGTCGTTATGTTTTAATTTTAAAAAAAATAAATTTAAATAATGGTTTAAAAGCTTTGGGGCGTTTTCCCGCTAGGCATTGAAACCCATTCCTGGCAACGGGGCCCCAGTACATTGCCCCAGAATACAAATTCCAAAAAGATTTTTTTTGTTTCAATGTTTGATGTTGATGGATGCTACTTGGGAGCGGATGGGGGAAGGACGATGAGGTAACTCAGACCTTCGGGGCCACCTTTAAGCACCTTTGTTTTTAAAAGAAAAAATAACAAGTAAAAATTAGTTAGGGGAAAAATAAAAAATTTGGGTTTAATTTCACCAATTTGAAATTTCCCCCTAAAATTTACTTAACAAAAAATGTGATAATTCTTATTTACACAGTGACTAAGGGTTTTTTTGTTTTTCCCCGGTTTAACGTTCAAATTATTTAAAAAATTTTTTGGGTTTTTTTTGCTCCCTTTCCTCGATATGAGGATGTCTGGGGGCAAGTGGGACGTGCATACGTGGAAATAAAAAAGTCAAGCTATATAAGGGGAAACTTGAAAAGAAAAAAAAGAAACAGGAAGCAAAAATACATCCAGGTAGATTAATTAATTTTTTGGGGAGGGTGCCAAAAAAACTAACAGCGTTTTACGTTCAATCCCAAAGAAAAAAGCACTTTAAAATACAAATTCTTCCACCAATCTGTACAGCGTACAGAAAACAGGGAAAAATGTGTTGGCAGCCGGCGTAGAATTTAAAAAAAAGTTTTCCGCGTTCCTGGCGAGTTTGGATGAAAATTTTTCCTAAGGGTTTTTCATTTTTTGTCCTCTTACCATTTTTCCCCAATCGTTGGGGGATAAATCAAAGTAAAATTTTATACCTATATGGACGTCAAAACGAAACTGGGTTTCACCCAGCTTAGAAAAGGCACTCTCGCCAAGAGTGGGATGGACTTAAAAAATTTAAAAAAAGACTAATCGCAAAAATGGGCCCGCGCCCCTACACCACACAACGATCACCCGGCAAATTTCAAGCAGGAGGGTGCAGATTTAATTAAATAAAACCCAAACCCTGCAGACAATGAGGGAAACAGGTATTTACGTATGAAAACTTTTTTCATCAGCAGTTCCGTACCCAATAATATTATAAAGCCGCCATTTCTACATTCCAACAATGCTTTCCCCCTTTTTAAAACAAAATTTTTTAAATGAAAAGATAGACGTTTTAAAAAAATAAAAACAATTTTTAAAAAAAGGGGTTTTGGTTCGATCCCCCGTTTGGGGGAAACTTTTCGAAATTTTATCATTTATTTTATTTTTCACAAGAAATAAACAAGCTATATATTTTTTAAATTTTTTTAACAAAATTTCCCAAAGAGAAAGCCCAACTCGTTTTGTAGTTTTCCCCCATCAAACAATAGATAAGACAAAACAAAGCTTTTTACTTAATTTTTGGAACATGCCCATAAAAACTGTTTTAAAAAATAGCAAAATGATATTCATTGATATCTAGTCAAACCCGTGCGAACACGATCAAACAAAACAATTGATCCCCTTTTAAAAAAAGGGGGGGGGCAAACCCACTTTGGGAAAGAAAATTTTGTTGAAAGAAACTTGCGCAATGGAAAAAATGGGAAAAATGAAAAGGGAAAAATTAATAGGTTTTTAAAAACCAAATTGGAGGGTTTTTATGGTCGCCCTATTCTGAAGACTATAAGACAAACTAACAATTACTATCACAACAAGATGTCATTATTTTTAATTTTTTCCCGAAAACCTCTGAAAAACCCATGGGTCGTATTTTTTTTAAACTAGAAAGCATTGGTCTATTTTATCTTAACTCGACAAAGGGGTAACGGGTATGAAAAATTAGAAAAAGTCAAATGCTTCATGGGTTGAGAAACCCAAATAGGGCTATCTTTTTTCTAAAAAATAATTCTTTTCCCCCCAAACTTTTTCCCTTTCGTTCAGGAAATGGAAATCAGGTTCCCAAATACTTGATGTTGCTACATAGTTTGTCGACAAAACCTTCCCCTCCGTTAATTTTAAATTTTTCCCCTGTCGCGGGGGGCGAAAAAATCGCGTAAATATAAAGTGCATTCGGGTCTTTTCAAGGTCGGGGCAAAGCTTTGTCAACTGGCCCACGGTATTTTTTACTTAGAAAGGCTTGTTACAGCGTTCACCCAGTATCGAGCTCGGGCCACAAAGTGGAAGGAAAAAATTTCGCCCGTTGGGGAAAATAAAAAATTCGCAAACACGTGAAACTTTAAAAAGCAAAAATTTGTTTTTTTTTAGTTAGTAAAGCTTTTAAAAAAAGCATAAATCCCACTTATTAAAAAACTTTTGAAACAAAAATTGATTTTTTTTCAAAAGTGAATGTTTTGTACAATATGTAGGGCCGTAATGCACCATTTTTTGAAAATAAAAAATGTAAAAAATTGAGTCATTAATATCACCCGGCATAATTTTTTTTCGGGGTTTCCCTTTAATTTTTTTTCAATTTTTTGGGGAATTTTTTGAAAACCTAATTCGCTAAAAATCATACAAATTTAAGAATACATTGTTTTTTTTAGAAATTTTTCGGACATTTCACAATTGAAAAAAATAAAAAAGGGGAATGGTCCCCCCGCTAAGGTTTAGATCGGTGCACAAAAGGCGCCTGCAAACCCCGCAGCGACAATCCAGTATTTTTTGGTTTCTCGAAGCCTCTAGTCTCGAGTCTCGGGCCCTCCGAAGGCCGGGCAAACATTGCCAACTAAACAGACGACTATACCTCCCCGGAGGCGTTTTCGTCATAACAAGGATGACGTCCACACTCCCCTATTTTCACGCTTGTAATTCTTTTAGCACCTACAGGAGGAATTGGTTTTTTCGGTTAAATACAGCTGTGACGGGACGGGTTTGTTCGTCTCCGGGGGCGAGCACCAATTCGGGGGTGTTCGTGAACCCACGCACCTGTTCGGGGTGGGGGCACGAGGGTAACCCGGGTTTTTTTTTGACGTTCTCTTGTTTTTATTAAACTTTGGGATCGAATTTTTTAGCAATGGTTTTAATCGACAAGGGGGTGAGTGTTTTTGTTGTACACAACGATAAAATTAACACTTTTTTTTTAAACAAATTTGGGCCTAAATATGGGTTTTTAATTTTTTTTACACTTTTTGTGTTTGTTGGTTTTAAGGCATTTTAAATTTTATTCCCAAAAAAAAATGCCCTGCACTGGGACCATTTTCAAATTAATTTTAGCAATTTTTTAATTAAATTTTTTTAAAAAAAAAGAAAAAAAATAGTAAGGCCTCCCCGAGGAAAATGAACTTTTGACACCAATCCAATTTACATTTTTTTGCAAGAAAACAAGTGAGGGTTTTTTTAAAAAGTTATGGGTTTTTATTTTTAGTGAAAATTACCCGAAAGAATTTTTTTATGGGTTTTAGTACCAAAATTAAAAAGCTTTGCAAAAAGGGTATTCGGGAAATCACTAAAAAAGAAACCCGCAATTAGACCCCTTTCCGGGAAAAGTGAAATATAAGAAAAAAAAAATTTTGTAGAGAAAAAACCCTCGAGCGGAAATTTTAGAAAAAAGAAAAAAAAGCTAGTGGGAAAAACCCGGTTCCCAAAACCAAGTCCGGGGGTGGGGTTTCTAGGATTTTTTTTTAAAGGGATTTGACAACTTAAAAAGATTTTTCCGGTTTCTACTTAGTACATGTCGATAAAGTTAATTTTTTAAAAGGGAGTAAAACTAATACACAAAAAAATATATTTTTTAAATAATATGGGCCCTTTTTTAAATTTCATGAAAGGTCATTATCAAATTAAGAAAAAAAGCACGCACTGCGGGAAAAAAGTCCAAATAGGGGCAAGGTTTAAAACTTTCTTCGAATACAATGAACGCGTAAAGGTTTAAAAAATGTCGGGCCCCTGCTCCAAACCCTGCCAAAAAGCGCTTTAAACCCATTTGGCGCCGTCTGATCGTTTTTCACGCGATTTTAAACCCCCAATAACGCGCTCAAATTAAATTTAAAAAAGACCGGGGCGGGAATAACACAGAGGGGCAGCTCGGAGAAAAAAAACTCGTGTTTACACGTTTTTCTTCGGTTTGGTGCCAACTCACGTAATTCGAAGGGAAAGAAATTAAACTAATTCTAGTACAAATAACCTTTCTGTATTACGTGCTTGGAAAATTTAAACCAAAGGGGCTATGTGGGGGGAAAGGGCCCAAAAGGGGATAACAACACCGATAAAGGGGTTTTTGAACTTAACAGAGTAAAGCTTTCATTTTTAAATTCTTATAACCAAGGGTTTTAAAATTTTTAAAAAAGCCGGGGGATTTCCGTTGCTATCTATTTTAAAAGGGAAAAAAATGAACAGCTTGCCCTTTAAACAAGGGGATTTCCTCCCGAAAAGGGGAGCGGTCGTCATTTTAAAAAGTTTTTGATTTTATTTTCTTTTTTTAAATTCTTGGGATTAACATTTTAAGTGGGGGCGTTGCGGATAGTTTTTTCGGGCGAAATGCAAATGCCTCCCTCACGTCCCGGGCGTTAACCCAGACGACGGTACGGGGGCCACTTTACGACTTTCCCCGGAGTTACGAGATCTCCCGACTCGTTTAAAGAGCAAAATGGAGGGGTTTGCAGATCGTTCGGGGGTCCCTTTGTACTCGACGGGCAGTTAGTGGAGCCGAAAAGTGGCCATTCGGTCCCCTTTTCCCCCCGGGTTTGTAAGTAGTGACCTAAACCCCGGTGTCCCCGGGGTTTTTGTCTAAAAAATTTTGGAAAATTTTTAAAAGGTTTTTAATTTGTATCAGTTTTTTTTTGTGCAAGGGAAAATTTTAATTCCCAAATTTAAAAAAACAACTATACATATTTAATGCTCTAACAGCTGGATTCGTGTGTTCAATAATACATTTTTTTAAATTAAAATAATTTGTAAAACTATACAACCACCATTTCCTCCGAAACCATGCCCCCACCTCAAAACACACAAAATCAAAATTTTCACCACTTGGAAAATTTTAACAACAAATCTTAATCTTATGTCATCTATAGACTCGGTCGTTTATCCCCACCATCCAAAGCTTTAAAGGGCCCGGAAAACTGACCCCATTTTCCCATAACAAACTTTTGGGCCCATCATTCAATCGTCCCTTTCAGGGAAGTGGGGCCCTGGTTCCCATTTAGGGTCGTGGAAAAACCCCTGGTAAAAGGTTCGAGTACTTTGGGTTTTTCATGGGCATTAAAAGTGGGAGGGTTCTATAAATTTGAAAGATGATCAATGAGTAAATAGCCTATAAATTCATGACCGTTTCTAATGTAAGAGAGGATCGAGAGCATAAAAACCTTCAAATCTTGAAAGATACCTACTGGAAAAAAACAATTCCCCTCCCATTTCAGAACTTTCAAATTGGGTGAAAGTATGGTTAAAATGATATTACTAAGTTGGGGCTCCCCTGCTGCAGACACGAAGCTAAGCTCGAGCGTCAAAACCCCCCATTTATTCTGGTTTGAAAATTACGTTATACGAGGATAAATTTATCATACAAACCCTGAGCCTTCTATAAGAACCAAAGACACTTACCCAAATTGCTACGCGCACCCCAAAAAATTTATAAAAATTTTTTCCGAAAAAATGTGTTGGTTCATGGTCTGCACCAGCAACTAAGCCCCACGATATTTTATAGGGCCCCTCATTTGGGACTCAGAAGTTGAGATAAAAACAAAAAATTTTCGTGTAAATAACCCCAAAAAGGGTTTAAAAATTTAATAGAAAGGGAAAAGTTCCTATAATGTCAACACAGTTTTTTTATTTCATGACATTTAAAAGAATGGGGTTTTCTACTTTAAAGGGGCCAAAAGCCTAAGAAAGTAACAAAATTTAATTAAAATCATTTCCTTTATAGTTTTTTTCCAAAGGGTTTTAAACCCCGGAAAAAAGATAATATATCGTCATTAAACTTATTAACAAAAAAAATAACAAATAAAACAAAATAATTTTGTTAGATCTTGCAACTGAATCAGGGTTTCGACAAATTTTCCATTACAAAATTTTCCCCGACTTTTTTCCCGGTTTTCCAATGAAAAATTATTTTTTCAATGGGTGCAAATTTGAAATTTTTCCCGGGGGAAAAAATGTTTTTTAAATTCAATGTCGTTTCGGGGGGAATTTTAAACCTAGACAAACAAAATAATTTTTAAAAAATTGGGTTTTTTTTAAAAAAGGGGAAATTTTTATTTTTTGGGGACAAAAAAAGGGATTTAAAATTTCTAAATATTGATTTTTTTTTTTTTCTAGAAAGATCCCAGAAAAAAAAAATACCCCTGATTTTTTCCAGATTTAAAAAATTCCCCCTGACTTTTCCGGGTTTTTCCATTCTTGTAAAAACCCTGTAATAAATTTATTATTTAGCCCAAAAAGATTTAATATACAAATTTCGTTGTTTTTTTAAAAATAAATTTTAAATTTTCTCACGTTAGGGAACCAAATTTTGGGTTTCGGAAATCCACTTAGTTTATCTGCCTGTCGTGGGGGTACAGTGTACCACTTCATTCAAGTCTACAGACTTTTCCCCCCACTTACAGGCCTACCCATCTGGGGCAAATCGTTTCATTTCTCTGCCCAAATCCTCGAAAACCCTTAAAACGACTTGACCATTTTTTCTCCGTTCTTTTTTGTAATCTCGCTAATTTTTTTGGGTTTAAAAGCTTGGCTATAGAATTAACTGTGAGACGACGTTTTTGTCACCTTTTAAAAAAAATTCGCTCGCCCCACAATTAAATTAACAAAAACACCCTCCTGAGAGTACAGTTTGTTCCCACGTAAAAGTCATTTCCCTGTTTTTTCACCTTCGGCACCTTTCACATGGTTTGGGGTTTACAATCGGGAAGGGAAAAAACCAAAAACGCAAAGGGTTCAGGGTCGCAAGAAATAAAAATGGGCAGGAAAGTCCCATAAAAATTTTTCCCTTTTTGTTTTTAAAAAAATTTTTTTTGAATATTTCACCTTGTTAACCTGTCAACAGGATTCGCCCACCCCCTTTTTTTTTAAATAGAAAGTTTAATGAAAAGGGGGAGGGAAGGGGGAAAGGGGGCCCCCCGGGGATTAAAAAACCAAAATTTAAATTTTCCTTTGGCAACCGATTGAGAACTTGTAAATTTGCAATAGCAAATTGATTCAAATTTTTTAAAAGGGGCTTTTTTTAATTCTTGCCAAAAAAGCACATGTATGCATATTCCGTTCCACTATGTTTAAAAAAAAAATCCTGTAAACGAAAATTTCCCCTGCGGTTTAATCACTTTTTTTTTTTTTGGGGTCAGAAAAAACCCCCCGATTGGGCGATTCCTCGATTCTCTTGCTGATTACAAAGATAGTTTCCCCCGGCAGCCCCATTCAAAAAAGAAAAACCTTTTGGCACATCAACCTTTATAATCAAATTTTAATTAATTAAACCCAAAATGCGTGTAAAAAAATGGACAGGCCCTACTATTTCAACCATGCGGAAACCCAAGCCACCGTGAAGGGGAACAAGTCAAGTCCCCTTTGTCTAGTCTACCCCAAAAAAAAAATGTTTGGCGCTTCGTCCTGTTTAAATCGCCCCTGAAAATTTTAATCTAAGCTTTTCACCCAAACTAACCTTGTTTGGTTTTTTTTTGTCGGGGAGTCTGTGTCCTTTTAAGTTTTCCCCCCCAAAATGTTTTTTTTTACGTCTGACGTCCCTCACAATAGGCCCTTAGGGGGGGGTTTGGGAACAAAAAAACAAATTTTTGTAGGCCCAAAGCGTCGAAAAACGAAAAAATACTGGAAATCCGTCAAAATGTAGAATCTTTACAGCTCGGGTCTCGAAAATAGAAATTTCTTATGAGTTTTCCGCGAACTAAATTTGGCCCATTTTTTAGTAAAACTAAATGTGCGGGTTATAGAGACCAAAATTTTTCTCCCGTGTTCGTATTGTTAACCCAAGTTTAAAAAACCCATGAAATAAATTTTCATATTGGTTCAAAATTTTGTTTTCCTTTACTTTCATAAAAGCAACCAAACAAGGGGTCCTTAAAAAATTCCTGCCAAATAACGCGAGATCCCCTGAATTTGTGGGGAGAAAAAATTGGGGCAAAGACACTAATTCTTACAACCCCCATACTTTATTCAGAGCGGGATTCGAACCCCCCGGGCCAGTAATAAATTCACCGGGGGCTCTTTCCAAACGCGCGGAAACCCCCCCACGGACGACGTCAAAGGAAAAGTGTTAAAAAAATCCGTAGGTCTTAATTTTAGGGCAGTAAAGCAAGATTATTCACACGCCCAAAACAAAACAAAACGTTTACAATCTAGATTGTCTGCGATCACGGTCGTGGCCTATTCTCCCGAGAACGACGCGTGATGGGGGGGGGCATACACGCGTCGCGTGCGCGGCCGGCGCCACAGCACGGCACGGCACAGCACGCGCCCGGGACAGCCAGGAAGTCAGGTAGTTCTACGTTTTCCGGGACGCCCGAATCAATCGCCACGAGTAGGCTAAACGATTGTGATTGTCGGGACGCGCGTGCCGGAGCTGGGAACTGGGGCAAGTGGTGGGTTAGTGACCGCGAGGGGTTGGTTAGCCCACTTCGGAGCGCGAGTTTGATGGTTGAAGAGCGCGTCAACTGTTGGGGTATTGTGCGCCACTCTAGCCTGTATGTGGGGAGGACAGACCCGTGCTGGACAGATCCAGCCACAGGCAGAGAGTAGGGAAGAGAGGTTCCTCACGACGCCGTCGTTGTCGTTGTTAGGAAGGGAGGTGGTTCCCCGATGATGAATGCCAGCAGAGCTCGTCTTTGACATAATTGCCCTTTTCTGCGAGATCTCATTTGATTGTTACTAGAGTTGCAGTTCCCTATTAAAAATATCAGGATTTTACCATTATGATTTGAATCTGACATACCCAGAGTTTAGAAATATCCACTAGTGACGATATCCCCACCTATTAATGTGAAGATTGTGTATATAAAGCCTATATAGGTACTGGTACAGTGGTACTGCCCTCGTTGTCTTTATTATGGATACTGTTGTTTGTATGAAGATTTGTATTGAGCCTTCGTTTTATAACAGAACATCAGTACTACTCAAGTCAGTCAGTAGGGTTATACCTTGGTTGGGTTGGGAGTGGAAGTCAACGTGCGAGTATAGGGTAAAAATAAAAGTTAAAAGTTACAGTTCCACGAATTTTAGATGGAGAAATGAACTACCGACAAAGAACAACACAATTATCATAGATCAACCAGTTCTTATAGTTCCTAGAAGCTCTAGCTAACTTGCTACCCACCCAACTCTTGTTCTTTCACCACAACTTTGTAATGAGTTTTGTCTGTTCACGTCCTCATGAGAGAGAATATCTTTAAATGAGAGTTCGCCGTTCTGTCACGGGACGGGAGCATGTTTTGAGAACACGACACAAAATACTATTCCAAAGAGTTTGAAAAGATGTGAAGATAGATCATAGCCATGCCCTCAACCATTGGGTATTAAAAGGCACCCAACCATTATTACATAACGTAGGTAGTAAGAATTAAGACGCACAAAGTTGTGCAATAAAATAATCAACGTCACGGAAAGCGTAGGAAATTTCGTTCGCGCGTAGGTTTCATCTGAGAAGGTCACTCGACCGAACTTGAATCCAGCGCAACCTAGTCAACTGAATCAGGTGGAAGCAAGTTAGGTAGAGGTAGGTAGGTGGATAAGACAATATTCTCTCCACGCAGTTGCCCTCATAACCGCCACCCACATGATAGTTGGTCGCGCGGTGCAGTTACACGGGCCATCGACCTCGCAATATCGTCGGGTCGAGTTAAATTCATTAGCGAGGTCTGTGCTGGGCTGCTGAGAGAGGCCGTAATAAAACGCCGAAAATACATCCGCCATCAGGTGAATTACCGAGATGGGCGGATATCGAATATTAGCGGGTGGCTTCTCAAGCCGGATGCGCTCGGCGTCTCGACTCTCGGTCCATCGAGATTCGCAAACACATTTGGACAGTAATTTCGGTTCTGGCGTTGGATATATCGGGGAGGAATGAATTGTTATAGGTCCATTCACCTAAGTTTAGTAGTCTGGTGCTGCGTCTATGATGTCACGTCTTCTTTGGCAACATCGTGCCAAGAAGCTGTACTCGTGCAGTAGCAACTATACTACAGCATTTCCACATAATCATCAATATGATTAGCCTACTTTGTGCAAAATTACCTCTGTATTTGTTTGTGTGTATGTAAGGTTATAAATTGATATATTCACTGGCACTAGTTTAGATTGACGAACAATGATGATAGCTGTTCATTTCCACTCTTAAGTTTTAATTTAATTCTGAAAAGTCTAGCAAACATGGAAATGATTTTACTATAAAAAAAATATATACGATAGAAGAGCTATCAATATCAATATTTTATCAGTATTTATTTAGTCCTAATAAAACCTTTCTTGTTACAGCAAGGCAAGCCCAAACGAGATAGAAGATCTACTACTGTTCTACGCAAATAACGCAACGTTACAACGGAACCGTACATGAGAAAGTAATTAGAGAAATATATGAAAATACGAAATGAAACAAACTGAAAGTTGACAAATTAAATTACTCGCGTCGTGCACGTATCGGTCCCTACACTAACATTTTCGTGGTATACACTTGTAAGTTATCAGTTGGATCTTCAAAACGTTTAGCCACAGAGTAAGTCCTAACTGAAACTAAACTAATTTCATCGCAGTGTTCAAGTGTGTGACTAATCTCAAAGTAATGTATTTATAATCACATGTAATTCACTCTCCAACTAGTTGATTACAACTAAGTAAACTCACGGTAAACAGAAAACAAACACTTTCTTAGTACCATTAGCTTTTAATTCAATTATATATAAAGAAAGGGGAATGTAATAGAATGATAAAACCATTTATAAGTTCTTTAATTACGTAGTTAGGCTAAGTGAGAGCCTATTTTTTAGACAAACAGCACACAACAGTTAGTTAACTACTTTTAACTTCAAATAGTTACTAATCATACCTATTCGACTATTTACTCATTCGTACACGCAATAATTAATGCATTAAATTCACTAACGTAGGCATGCCTACGAGAATGGTGGAAGAAAGTTCAGAGATTGAGTCATTCAATTTTGATATTTTGTATTTGTTATAAAGTTAACCAATTTATTGTGATCGTTCCCATTCTGCTCTGTATATGCCTACCTTGTCAAGCACAAGAAATTAGAAAAGGCCTGATGGCCTCTATCTTCGCTAAGCTAAAAATAAAAACTAATTAATATTTCTACTGTTAAAATGTCATGCAGTAAAAATTAAAAATATTATATTGCAAAACGTGGAAGGGCCGGAGCATGGGTGGGCTCGTCATTCTCAATTCTCATCGTTTCTATCGTAATGCTGTGGGCGAAACCTGACTTGTCAAATATCAGTCTCCAGTTTGAGATGAATATGACGCGAGGAGAATCTGACCTGCTTTGCATTCAGTGGGCTAAGAGCCACCATCACGACCGTCGTGAAGGTGGGAATATTCCCGTGGGAATGTTCCCCATCCCCCATGATGGGAATTTTTGGGGAATAAATTCCCCAAAACTGGGAATCTATTTTTAAATAATGTTTTAAGTATCAATCAGTAATTGTCACAGCCACTTTCTTGATGAAACTAATTAAACTTACTGATATGAGCAACTGGCTATTAAAGAAACAGCCATGTGTCATTCCATGGCCATGAATCGTAGTAAGAAGAAGATTTGGACTCGAAAGTCACAACGGCATGGACAGTTTTTAGCTGCCTAAAACAGAAACTTGGGATATTTATAACCAAGTTATTGTTGTCTTGTAGTAGTTTCTAACTCATCACATTACACAGGTCTCGGCTTCAAGCCATATTCTTATGCAAACAAAATCTTTATAGACTTTATTTAGGCCTCTTATTACATTACAATTTACAATTATGAATAATTCTTTCATTTCCATCCATATACAGACTTATTATGTGTGATTTACCCCTAAGCACCCTAATAAATATTAAATACTCGTATCAATAGATTATTTTGAAAATTCCCAAATAATTCCCATTTTGGGGAATATTCCCAAGAATGTTCCCAGAAATATTCCCCAAAAAATAAGTCGGGAATTTTCACATCACTAGATAATTCGAGAATTACCCACCCCACCCGTCACCACCGCTAATCTCCTTGCTTAGAATGTAACTACCATGTGTACAAGGTTGATTAGGCGAAGTGTGCTGATAAATCTAAACCCGTTACACTCAAAGATAACACCAAGAACAAGTGTTTCCTCGACGATTATTTGTTATCGGATAGATAAGAGGAAACCGTGGGAAACAGAATGTCAAGTGCCTTGGGAAATGTGATTTCAATTTTCAACAGGACTAGGCTACGTGTCATCAGCGAGTTTCGAAGCCGCCAGACGAATGAAACATTTTGTTTCAATCACAAATTTTATATATAAATTACAGTTTTCATAAAGCAAAGGATTGAGCTTGCATTACATTCATTCCGAATTCGCAAATAATTGGTCGGCCCAAAAGTGTCAGTTTCTTCCTCCGAGTATGGATTGCATATGGAATGGCAAACCAAGAAGAATGCATTGCGAGTACAATTGCATATAATTACAGTAGCTGCTAATAAATGCAGGTGAAAATAACGATTTGATCTCATAACAAATTCAGACGAAACCAATTGCTGTTGAAGGTAACACACACAAAAAAACATTGTCTTCTCTTTCGAAACTATGCAACCATGAATGCGATTAGACAGACACGGTATATCAATGAAATATAATTGCAATTTGGCACAAGACCAAGAGTTTACAACTGTTTACATTGTGTGATATCACCTGCTCAAGTATTTTATACTACCACTATTTTACTACGTGATAAACTATATTGCAATCTGTATTCGACTATGAGGAAAAAGATTCTGTTTTAGTGTCACGAGTATTTTACTGCAATCGGCACAACCGCACACTTTCCTCGAACCCTTTATGGCTCTACGTGAACACGCTTCATGAAACAACATACCTCGTTCGAAGCACCGTACGTAAGAACTTGGATGCCACGCACGCCATTCATTGTATGCAGAGCTGCGAACCCTCTGTTGGACCGCACCCATCGGGTTTAATGTGGGGATCGTTTAGTTTTACATAGTTCACGCACGGTGCATGCATAATATCATGTCACATCGTAACGAGACTGGATTATAGGGTCATTCATTAGGTAAGGAGGCAAATCCGATGTTGCTTCACTAAGTTCTTCTCATTTGCAATTGAAATCACAATAATTGTAAATGATTCGTCCTACGCCTACCCGTCCCGTACACATGAAGAAGTTATTTTTCTTAGAATGCTGAAAGCACTTGCGGTTGGGTATTTTGTATGTATTTCAACATGCAACATGACCTCAATTTTAAACATGAACATAGTTAGGCCTACTATTTTACTGTAAATCACTGGATTGGAAATTGGAAACTTTTTTAAATTTGTTTATTTTCAATTCAATAAAACAAGATAAACCATTAGGATTGTAATTTTTTAAGGTCATCAGAGTTTCAAAATTAATGTTCGTGAACAGCTGCTACTGCTAGCCCACCGACTGCATGGCCCGATGTGTACAAGTAAGTACCTTTACCCGCTGTCGCTAACAAAACATCGTATCGCGACGTACCATTCACGCCTAGTAATTCAAGATATCCAACGATCAAGTACACGAATTTGATAACACGTACTAAGAATAAAGACCGACTATTTGAATGCAATGATAAAAGTTCCCGGCTTAAATTCCGCGTAAACCACTACCAATCTATAAGAAGAAGTAGGAAAGGAAACCCCCCACCAACTAACACAAACCTCTGAGCAGACTTGTGCTTACTTGGCCCAGCCACAGGCGACTGGCAGGCAACATCCTATTCCTATGTAAAGTCTTTTTTAGAGGAATAGGGGAGAAAGGGAGGAAAGAAAGGGTAGTCCTCAAAATGCGTGAAAACAATTTTACCTATCTCAAAGTATAGAGACAACCCCTGTAGCCTACGAATCCTAAAACGTGTGAAAATCAGTTTCTTGCAGCATAAAGCAAGCACTTCTTTAATTTGTCCTTCATCGGGAGAAGAAATATGGAAAAGTCGCCCTTGCCCTCTTGCTCGCACCGGTCGCCACGAGAAAGTTCCCTTCGATCGCTTGAGTTCAGACCTCGGTTTACCGAGATGTGACTGCTGACTCTGTAAGTCCTAATCGAGTTAGAAGCTAAACCGAGTCTCTCTGACGTCACAGAAGCCCATTACATTGAACAACCACAGGCCGGTGAAGGGGTTAAGAGGAGGCATGCAAGCATGCTTAGTATACTGGTCAGGTTTCAATGGTAAAATATATTTATTTTGATATCTCAGACAAATTCAGTTATCTTTTTAAAAAATTTACATAACCGTGTAAAAATGAATGGAGACACCGAATCATAGAAACATTCAACTTTTTCTAGTATTTAGGATCTGGTCAAAATGATCAAAACGCATATAATTACGCATTTTCTGCTAATTCTTTTATAAATTTCAAAAACTAATATGATATGGGGCGTACTACATTAGCTACATATGCCCATTATTATCAATTTTACACCATTGACTTTCAATAGTAGCTGGCGTTGTAATTGTAAAGCCATGATTAACACAGAGTTTTATTCTGTTGCAATGGTTTATGACTGTAGCCGAGCATCGAATCTAGGGTATCTAGTTCTCGTAATGAACTTGGCTGATGCATTTTGATGTCGTCTATTCTCAATACAACAAGAAACTGTTTGGAGCAAACCAAATTCAATGGCCAAGCAATTTTTTTTATGATTTTGAGTTTTAAAATGTTACTTTTTACCACGAAAATGGTTGGCTAGGCGCTCGACAACAAGCGAAATGATCTTATTTATTTTCAATGCGAAACTAGGGAGAAAGAATGAAAAGCTTGGCTCAACTTCTATATCTCACAGCATTCACAGCCAAAGACTTTTGAAGGAGAGCTTGGCTGCCGTTTTTTTTAAACATTTTTTTGTTTTGTGGGGGATATTCCTACTTCAGCGTGAGATCCAGGAAGCGCGGTGGGCAGGGCAGCGTGACGTGAAGGACGAGTCGGAGGTTTTAATAACATGGAGGAGACGTCTGACAGTGACCTCGCACGTGGTTTACTACGAGCTTGGTTGTTCTTAGTTCTTACTTCTTACTAGCGAGGGTGATGTATGGCAGTTTTCTAAAGGTGCCTGTTTTTATAATGAGATGCTACACAACAGAGAGTATAAGTAAGACGAAAAAGCAGGAAACTGGAAAGTGTTTGAACTTTTAATTACGTCAAACTCAAAAGTCCCTCGGGTCTAATGGCAATGTTCAGTCCAGCACCCGCAACAACTTAGTAACCTAGTTACGTAGCACAAAGTCAAAAAATGTATAAATATAAAGTGAGTGAGATGTTCGGCGGGCTATAGCTATAAAACCCATAATATGCTCACCCCTACCACGTAGAAGATTCTCAACAATTTTGTCAAAAATCTTTTTTTCAAGACTCAAAATACAAAAGTTGAATTTATTGTTTATTTAATTTCTAAAATCAAAAAATGGAAAAGTGCTATGACAGGAGCCTCCCTAATTTCTCCGTCTATATAATGTACTAAGCATTGTGAAATGTGAGACTAAAGACAATCTTCACACTTTTTAAATCATAAATATTCTAGGGGTATGCGCCCAAAACCCGCACAAACTGGGGGACATCCCACATCCCACCAGACCCCCCATTGTACCAGGATACAATCAGATAGGCCTACGTTTGTGGTTTACATAAATTTTCGCCCCCCCCCCCCCTCCCAAAAAAAACAAGTGCTAGTTACGCCATTGATCTAATGTTAACCGAACCGAAATGAAATGACCTAATAGTTGTAATCTCCTACAGTGTGCTGGTGGGCCGTACGTTTGGTATGCAGTGCCTTTATCTCCACCATAAAGAGAATAAATAAAATGTAAACTACCGGTAATCTATCAGATTCAGAACACAACACACCAGTCATGAAGAAGAAAACAGGTGTGCCAACGAACAAAACAAATACCGGCGTGGAGGAATTTTATCAGTGTAAGAAGAGTGGGAAATATACACAGATCCGACTACCAGTGTGGAGCAAATAAGATGCTTTCCGAATATAACAGTAGTATAACACTAACTCACTTGTTATTAGCAAACACACGATGTGCCATGCGCACTCAACTTGCATCTTATCCAAACAAAATGAAAAACACAGTCTGGAAATTGAAAGAAAAAATCTCAGCCGGGTATCGAA
>JAMZAV010015743.1:0-11981 GCA_024449915.1 Sweltsa coloradensis | reverse complement strand
TTGAAGATTCGCCAAGCAAAGAGAGAGAGAGAGAGAGAGAGAGAGAGAGAGAGAGAGAGAGAGAGAGAACACATAAGTGTGCACGTTCGCCAAGCAGCTGTTGAGCTGATAGACTATCAGCTACGTCCCCATTTTCGAGAAGATGGGCTCAATCGTCCGAACAAGCTGAGAGAGGGCTCAAAAAATTCGTAATTTCCCCCTGATTACAGTAAAGGCAACCCGGAAAACGAAATCGGTAGCTTTTAGCTTTGAGGGGAAAAAAACGGTCAAAAACGGCAAAGTGTAAAAAGACTTTAAGAAGACATACAAACCTAAACTCTAACGCTAATGCTCACACGAGATCATAAAAAATAAAGATGAAATACAAATCGGTAACTTTCAGCCTTTAGAGGCCAAAAACGACCTAAAAGCGACCAAAAAAGGCAACATGGAAAATAGATTTTATGAAGCCCGATTTAACAATGAGCTAACGCTAATGCCATCACGAGAACATAAAAATAGATACGAAGTATGAATCGGTAGCTTGTAGCTTTTAGGGGCAAAAAACGACCAAAAAAAGGCAAATTTAGAAAAGATTTTAGACGGCTGATGTAACCATTCACTAACACAAATGCTAATACTAGATCATAAAAATATAAAGAAAATATGAATCGGTAGCTTTTAGCTCTTTCAGCACAAAAATGGATAAGAGGGCACACTAGAGGTCGCAATTTCATCTAAAATACCGTTAGTTTACATGCGTGAGTATTATACAATAGCAGTTTGCACATTGTTTATATTAATTAGAAATATAGCAAAAACTTGTAAAAAATACAGCCAAACCTTACACACTCAAACGAAATGAGATCTAAAAAAGGGCCAAGCTCATCTACCCTTCCACATTTGCGCATTCTTAATTCATAAACGTACAGTGTCCCGTAACAACAACCTTGAAAAACTTGGCAAAAAAGAATTTGCAACTATTAATTTAAACGTAATAGTTCATCCAAATTCTTTTTTTTGTAATAAGTTTAAACGTAATGGTCATGCGAATTGTATTTTGCCAAGCTTTTCAAGGATGTTGTTACGGGACACTGTACGTTTATGAATTAAGGATGCGCAAATGTGGAAGGGTAGATGAGCTTGGCCCTTTTTTTCGATCTCATTTCTTTTGAGTGTGTGAGGTTTGGCTGTATTATTACAAGTTTTTGTTATGTGTGGGATCTCATTACTTTTTCAAGTTCCATTGCATTTGTTAAAATATAATAATTTTATCAAGGTCGATTTAATTGCTATGGTATTACCAATTAACAATTGAATGAAAAAATTAAGTGGTCCAAAGACTTGCTTTTTGTAAACAATGTAGGCGATCATTGTCAAGTAACTATAGTTACTTGTTGATCATGTATACCTGTGTAAGGCTTATTTTAAATCCTTTATTTGGAAGCCTTCCAGCAAACTTTTTTAACTTTTTCTTTCAAAAGGAACTTCATCACTATTACCTTAATGTCCATTTAAAATGTGAACGTTGTAGCCCCACCCGTTTGGTCAGAATCGCTGGTCAATTGAAACTGACGAATTAGACAGTAGTGTAGAAGTAACTTAAAGTGATTATGAGCTTGTTTCAAGTCATTTTTTCACCAAGAAGGAATGTTCGTACACCAACCAAATTTGGCATATATATGTTGTCATGTACCCAAATCCCCTTGATTTTGATAGTTTATAAGTTCACATCACGTTTCATGACGGCTGGGTGACACCTCGAAATCACCCCAACTCTGCTTGCTGTATAAGGTGCCTGAGTGTGTAGCGCACCACGGCTTGGCTGCGGCGCCCTAACGGGCACCTAGATAAAATACGATTCCTGTTTTTTAAATTTTGTATTGTGGGCTAGCTGCACTGCACATTGAGTGGTGGAGTGGACACTAATTATCACTGATCATTTCAAAAGTTACACACTTTACTGCTTTGCCTTTCCTGATGATCAAGTAACATTAACTTTGATTTGACTTTAATAGATTTGAATCGGTTATTTGAGAAACCGAATAAGTCATGTAACCATTGTTCTGAGTAAAACGCAAAAAAACGTGTATTTAATACCCTGAAGTCAAATAATACAGTTTTTTATGTAGTAATTTAGATGTGGCATAGTTACATTGATTGTTGTTGATATTGATATTTATGAGCACGTAATTTCATAATTACGAGGGTGTAATTAGCGTGGACTTATTTGGTTTCTCAATTAAATGGGGCGGGTATATCTAAAATTAGTAAAAATGAGGTAGTATCATAAGTTTTTATGATTGTTTATTATATCATAAAACTACATTTTTTAAAACTTTGTTTTGTTAAAATTTCTCGACAATGACTCATTTTACTGAAAGTGACTTGTTCCGTTTCCCAAATCAATTAAATTTTTTTCTTCAGAACGTATGGACTGACTTATTCGGTTTCTCAACTCAAAGGGAAAATCGACACACAGGCATGGTCGTAAATTATTTCGTTTCTCTACTAATCGATAGGTCTTGAAATTCTGGAGAAAATGGCTTATTCGGTTTCTCAAATAACCGCTTCGTTTAATAAAAATTAAATAAGAAAGCGCTCCGACTTTTAATAACCGTACATATATAACACATTAAAACTGCATTTGTTTTATTTCCTTTTCTGAACTGGTCCTGTGTGACGAAATGCCTTTTTGCCTTTGCCAGCCCCTAAAGTTAAAGGGTATACTGAAATCGATTTCCACATTTAATTTAAATTTGTATTGATTTAACGAATTTATTGCAACCTATTGCAGCGTTTTCGGGCAATTAGTATTTTTTTTGATATAGTGCCTTTTTGCCGTTTTTTGGTTCCCAAGCAAAGATCGACATATTTTAATTTACTCATTACATGTTCTGTATTGTCTTTAAATATTGAAGTAATTACAACTCTACCCAGCGTTATTGGACAATTGGTATTCATTTTCATATTTATATTACCTTTTACCCTTTTTCACTTTAAAAGGTAAAAAGTACTATTTTCAATTTCAGATATTGTTTTCTGTTTGAGCTTAAAATATCACATTTGTTTCCACCTTACCCAACGTTATAGGCCAATTCGTAATTCATTTAAGAAATATTATCCTTTTTTGCCGTTTTTTGGCTGTAAAATCTAAAAGCTACCGATTTCGCTTTCCGGGTTGGCCTTGATGAAATCAGGAAAAAATTACGAATTTTTTGAGCCCACTCTCGGCTTGTTCGGACAATTGAGCCCACAAAAGTGCGTATCTGATAGCCTATGAGGTCAGTAAGGCAGGGTAGGAATCACCCCTAGAACTTGTCACAATTGATGACGTGTCACATGTCACGTATGCTTCAGAACTTCTCAGAAAACTCATTCATTGCTGGTGAGCCGATCGAATCGTGCATGCTACCACAGTCCATGGACTCATCCGAAATCACTGCAATAAGAAAGTATATGATTGGTGAAATACTTAAATTTATCCATAAAATTATGCATGACATTTTGCCAATTCTAACTAATGGTGGACTTTGGGAGTTAGGGACTCGCGTATAAGATATAAGCTGGTGTATCAAAGTTTGACAAAATCATGAGTGAAAAAGTTAGGAAGAGAGTTGGCAAGCTTTTGTTTATATCAGTAAGATCAATATTAGGATGGTATGGACGTACGAGAAGAATGGACAAGAAAGGAATCCAAAGAACCAAGTGGAGACATACATATATTAGAAGACCTAGTAGGGCAAGAGTCCAGCAGGACTAATAATAAATAATGATGTAGAAGAGCGAGATGAGTTTTGAGAAGAAGTGGAGGCAGAAAGACTTTGGGAGGACGAAGGAAATAGCGTGAGCTG
Organism: Sweltsa coloradensis; assembly: GCA_024449915.1. NCBI lineage: Eukaryota > Metazoa > Arthropoda > Insecta > Plecoptera > Chloroperlidae > Sweltsa > Sweltsa coloradensis. Next base: position 8,148 of record JAMZAV010015743.1, on the reverse strand, counting down.
GGGAAAAGAAAAAATGAAAAAGAAGAAGAAGAAAAAGAAGGGAGAAGAAGAAAAAGAAAAAGAGGAAGAAGAAGAAGAAGAAGAAATTGAAGGGGCACAAGAACACAGGTGGTTAGCCACCCGTTGACCAGATACAAGTGGGATTTCTATGTATGCAACTGTTTGAAAAGAAATCTCTGGTGAGAATTTTCAAATAAAACTCTCCCGTGCCGGACATACCCAACCAAAAACATGAAAAACACAAAACACATTTGCTCACAGAGGAAATTCTACGTTACTCTAATCTTTCTGAAGCATGTTTTTCAATGTTTCTTCGTCTACTATTATGTTTTGTTTGGTGGAATGGAAGTGGTAAAAGTACCGGTAACCTTGCACTTAACTGACAACCGCGTCAACCACCATTGTGTGAGCTGGCAATCGTATAATGGTTAATTGCGCATGCAATTGCGCAATAATCATTACTTTCTGCTAGAAGAGCCCATGCTCCTCCGATGCACGTGTCACATTATGGTCTGTATCGAAACTAAACTAAGAAATGATGTGTACCGCCCACCGAACACCCCCTGAAAATAAGGCAGAAATTGAATAAGAAGATCAACCTTGTTCAGTCTAATCCAAATTTTGTTATTTACATCACAAGTTTTGAATTGGGTGTGACATGAATGCATAGGCATCATAAACGCAAACATCGTTGTAGCTTTGTGTGTGAAACAAGCCATCGAAAATTGTATGTTTCGTTCAATTTTCATTGTTGTTTAATTGAACTGTAGGGCTTAAGTAACTTCGGAGCGATACAATTCAAACCATCACGAGTGCTGTAATTTCGTACTTTTGAATTACATGCAGTAAAATCATCATTATTGTTCTTTAGTTCGGTTCTGCTGCCTTCCTCAGTTAGATAACTAAATTATTATTTTCTCTCATGGGTCACGTCTGACACAGCTTTATTTTCTCCGGGTCCACAAAATCCATTAGAACGTTCATCCTTGTTCTATGTTCACATATTTTGTTTTCACCAAACAGGACCATAAATATAAAACAACAACAAAGAAGGAAAGAGAATTCGATTCAAGACACGCTGAGACAAAGTTAAAAACGTACGAAAGTTCTTGTTCGTGGTGTCGTAGAATGTCGTACTCGTACAGTCGTAAAGTGTTAATTTGATTGCGATTTATAAGGAGGATTTATAAGAGAAGGGGGATCATGACCGGAAATTTAAAAGATACAAATGTAAGACAATTTTCATTTATAATAGAGCAATATCTGAATAGAATAATTCATTGCCTGAGAGCACTGTGGAGAAAGATGGGCTAATACATTTTAAAAGTTCTCTGGGAAAATTGTAATATAAAACTGTGTATGAGTATTTTTGAAGTGTTGTATGCTATTTTCTTTGGAAAAATTGTAACATACAACTGTGTATGAGTATTTTTGAAATGTTGTATGCTAATATTTCTACCTATCACCATACAAAACTGTCGTATGCCAACCTGTACGTAAGTAAATAAATAAATGGTGAGCGTTTAGGCGGACTTTTGTAAGCTCAGCTGTTCGGAACTTTGCTTATACTCATGAAAGCGAAATTGAAGGGCACAAACTAAAGGCTCTATGGTCACACATTTCCAAAAGTAATTTACGTAAACGGTAAAGAAATACTTTGATTTTCACGATTTAATGTTAAGTAAGTAATTATTTCGAGATAAATTACTAAATTTTTTCATTTTATATTGCAAATCAATTACAAAATTAATCAGCCCAAAATATTAAATATTGAATATCTACGACTGTAGGGCTGGCTGTCAGACTTTCTTGAAAGATTGGCTCACTTTCTCATATATCTGTCATACATACTGTCATTTATGTTAATTTGAATCCACTAATCGAGACGATTCTGACTTTTAGATGAGCTTGGGAAACCACAGGTGTAAATGAGGAATGCATGGATTTATTCTAAACCACTTTTTGAGCTCTTATTTTCACTCAAAAATCGAAAAACTTTATGGGTTGTTATTTTAAAGAATGGATATGCGCACGCCTTTATCAGATTACATTTTTTTGTAGTTGTTTTTAAAGTTGTTTTTGAAATGTATCGATATGTCAAAATTTGAGACAACGTGTACTAATTTATTAAGTTTATGTATGTATGTTTATGTAACCACCATTGAGAACACTACCAAGCTTGAGAGGGTGGCAGAGAAGGGCATTGCATTTCATACATGGCCGTAACATCCCCCCACCCTGTGCCAGAAGCAGGTTATGCCAATGACCATGGGACCTGCGATACACCGATCTGGTGTTTTTTTAAAAGATGCCTCAGTGGCGCCACTGATTTTGACGTGTGCGCGCGCATCAACCAGGGCCGCGTGTTGAGAGGCGACGATATTAGCACCCCCGCCTCCAACCCCCTCCGGCCAAAGGAGTGCTCGGCCGACGTGCTTTTTTCTTTTCGGTTGTTAACCCATGGAACGACCTGCCTCCCGCCCTCAAAGACTGCCCAGTAAGTCATTTCCCTTCCATGTGTAAGGAGTACTTATGGGAGAACCAACTACAAGTGCCATGTTAGTTTCACGTAATTTAGCAAGGGTCTTCGCGGCACGAGACTTCCACAAAGATATCAAGTGTTTTAAGCAAAATATTTGCTAGCGTCGACGCCTTTTCTTGTTAAAAATGTATAACAACAAGGATAAACAACAATAAATAAGAGACACATATTTTAAATTATGAAATTTTGTCTTTGAGAGCCATACGCCTGTCCCCAGCCTACAAAACCTTATATCTTTTTTGGATTCAAATTAAGGTCAAAAAGAGGTACCAGTACGGAATTTGTAGGCCAAGCGATGTAAATAGATATTTAACATTGTATTACAAGTTGCCATGAGCTCATCCAAACAGTCAAAATCGTTGCTTCTTTCTCTTTCTTAATTAAGAAATCTAACTCTTAAGAATTATGACACACTACGTATACGGAGCGATTACGCAAGACACTCATTTTAAAATAGGTTTGTAAAATGAAATGTTTGCTGTCATTTCATTATCTATTTGCGATTCGGGCAAGAGTAGTGACGTAGGTCTGGCTGGAAACTCAAGGCGAGGTGTCTCCGTCAAGGTCGCAGCCTCGACCTTGCTACTGTGACGTCTTCTTATCACACCTCAGTCAGCTACAGGCTTTAGTAAACAACCCGATAAATTAGCGGTGTGGCGCGCCATGTTAATTACTGTCTGCACCGCATCACCGCTTCAAGTTTGGTGGCGTGCCATTTTTACTTTTTTACTTTCTTTAGCTTGAACATTATTGTGAAATTAAGAGGATAACACAACATTTTCGTAAGGTTGCTCACTGTAGGGTACACATTAGGGCTAACCGATGTGACCCTCTTCAGTGACTGTATAATGGAGTTGGACAATTGTGAAGGGATGTCCGAGGGCTGTGTAAGAGGACTCAATCCCTTGCATTCGCAAAAACGTTGAGTTAGAGTTAAAAGAAGAAGATTTTTGCGATTTTGGATTTCGTTAAAAAGTCGAAAATTGACATTACCCGTGATTTTTTGTGACTGATCAGAAGAAAAAAAATTGATAATCTATGTCTGTAGAGCTGTCCTTGTATGCTTCATTCATTGCTTCATTGCTTCACAACTACGCCGTTTCAAATACGTCGTATGTATCCTGGCCATATTCTGGGGGGGGGGGGGGCTTTGGGCTAGACGGTTACGTGCATAGGAACACAAAATGTGCAATGCAGATGCATCGTACGTCATCGTCAAGTAATTCTAAGACTAAACATGCATGGAGGTCGTTGTTGCAGAAACTTTATTTAGATCATCTAAAATCTAGATTATCTAAAATCTAGATTATTAACAGATGCTAAACATGCAAGATGTATAGGACACTTTGCCCGTGGGTTGGGTACCTAATTTAAAGTTTAAAACGAGATCATTAATGATTGCCCGCGTGTTAAAGCACGGACGTTGCGTGACAATATTCAATACGTCACGAGTATTAATGTAAAGTCGTTACAAATAGGCTGTTAGTGTTATTTCTCCATAAAGATAATGACTAATTTGTTTGTCCAATAATGCTGCATTAAGTATCAACCTTGAAGTCGTGAAGGCCATGGCCATGATCATTGCGAGTGGGAAGAGCAAATAGCGACGACATCGCAGTCGTTGAGGATGTTACGTGAATGTGAGTGAGACACTTGTAGGGCACGTGTGTCAATCATCAAGGGGGGGAGGGGGGGGGGGGGGGCTATTCCTAGCGCTAGTTTATGTTTTCTTATTTAAATAACCTTACCTCTAATTCTTGGCTCGTATTCGTAAGAACTCTATTTCGGTGAGAAGGTCAGCGTGGTGTGAAGGGGGAATTTAAAACAACACAATATACTTAGCAGAAAACAGATTTGACTCTTGTTTAAATTGAGACGACGATCAGCAAAGTTGGGGAAAACCATGAAGATAATATTCACAACGATCATACCAAGGACGAGTATAGTAGGGCCTACCAATAAACTAATTCATAATTAGTGTATTATGCTTGTCGGTACTGTTGTTTTGGGACTCGACACGAACAGATATTAAATTGACTATACCTTTTTTGGTATGAACGACACGAGAGTAAAAAATAGGATTCGAAATCATATTAATGTTGGTATTATTTGTCCTGTTCCGTTTGTCTTTGAGACTGCACTATTTATTGACCTTTGGATTGGAATCGGATCCACTACCCCGTCCTGTCCTTTCCGTGCTGATTTAGTGTTGGACTGGGTTAACAACTCGTCATTTTAGTGCACACTGATTTTTTATTTCAAAATCATATTTGATTTTTGATTGTTCTTTTTTCTTTTTTTATGTTTTCTGATTTCTTTTGTTTTCCGTGATTTTTTTTTTTCGATTAAACAAAAATGTTTTTTTATGTTTTTCGATTTTAGTGATTTCAGTTTTTTTTTTTTTTAATTTTCCGTGATTTATTTAGATTTTTGGATTTTTGCAATTTTTCGAATTTTTGCAATTTTTTTTTCGGGATTAGGCTGTTTTTGCGATTTTGCGATTATTTTATTTCGATTTTGTGATTTTTTTATCAAGTTGATTTTTTTTTTTACATTTTTCCGAAGTGTACACCGATTTTTTTTAGTCGTCAACGTCGTTACCGAACTGAACAGTACCGGCCGGCCTAGTGTGCGCGTGCTGTTAGTAGAGACCATGAATGAGGGGTGCGAAAATACATCCCATGTGAGATTCGATACAGAGCCATACCCTTTTGTCAAAAATAATATTGCACGGCTAAAAACTAAATATTGCAAAAAATGCAAAAACAAAAACTGTTTTTTTGTATCCACAAATGCATGACCCTGTATGCTCGATACCATATTCTCATTGTAATCAGTAAAACTTTTTCAAGATCCCACTCCCAAATTTCCCAAAAATCTAAGGGTGAAAAAATTTCAGACAATATACGTGTGTTTTATTTATGTTATCACAAATTGCCCCCCACCCCCGCATGAGAGCAGATCTACCGCGCACACCGACAATATTCTACTCATCGTTGTAAATGTAAGCCACAATCAACTGCCACGTGTCACTACTGTCACTTGAATAATCAGCGTATAAATAATCATCATGTAGCATGGAAAAATTAGCTCTATCAAGTATCAAGGCTAGCTAATAGGAGTTATTGCATTTCTGTATCTATCTATTGTTGCGATAAGATGTCATCATCCTGGGATTATCCTTTACCGGCCAGACCACAAAGAAGCTTACGTTTGGCACTCGTTGGGTGCACATATATATTGTTTTTATTTATTTAAATGGCTTAGGTAGCAATCAACAAATAATACAAGAATTTCCCTAATAAAGGGACAAAATATCACTCTCATAAACAATCGACTAACTAAAGTTAAAATTATGATATTATGTTTTCCTCATGATCATGAGCCCCCTTTTTTCCCAAAACAATCAATCATATTATTTTATAGAAATAAGTGTTAAATATCAAGATCACTAATTTTCACTGACATTTTCTACTATGATCTAGTGTAATCAGTAAAGATAATACTTTTTTACGGGCAAATGTGCGTATTTTACCAATTGTTAATTTTATTTACTAACAATTTTCGACAAACTTTAAAAAAAAAATAGCGATTGTTGAGTAATAGTGTTTTGTATGGAGACTGTAAGGAAACACAATATTCGCTTCCTCTAGGCCCCCGTGCTTCCTGCATGTGGCACGTACCGCAAACACACACTCACTCCACTATCTGAAAGACCTGGTTTCGCCAAGGCTTCAACGAGGTATCTTCTGGGGGTGTTTGCGTCCCTCGTCACGATCAACGAAAGCTCCTGCAAACGTTTGCTCTTCGTGACAACATCTGGCTTAGGCATCTCGTGGTATCTCCTGCCCTTCGAAGGATAGATAACTCATCTCGTGGTTTCATCATTCATACATACATACATGAGATTATCTGTCAAAAGCCCCGTAGGAACTCTTTTTCAAATTGGAGGGGGGGGGGGGGTTAATGAGTCTATTTTTGCTTCTGCATCCTACCATCTAGCCTCAAGTCAGCACACCCTATAGGAACACAAAGCCATATAAATTAAATTTTTACCGTGGGAATTAAACATTCTAGGGTGCAAATTGCAAAGACTGTACAAAAACTACATTGTTTCGGCTCGGCATTGCATTCAGCCCATTACTTTATTCTAAAACGCACCAAACGCACTCTAAAATGCTGAATTTCAACATTTTCGCCTGCGCTGCTATAGGTGGGGGGGGGAGGCGGAGCCCCCTAAATCCCCTTGCTCGGTCCCTTTTCCACGAATTTACATGGGAGGCGGCCGGATAGGACATTGTGAAAGGATGTCCGAGGGCTGTTTAAGAGGTCTCAATCCCTCAATCCTCCACCTCGAGAAAAAACTTCATTCTGGATTGCCGGTCACGATGGGATTCGAACCCGGGACCTCCTGGATCAGAGTCAAGCGCTTAGTCATCATGACCGCCACTAGTTTTCCAGTTGTATAATAAATAATAATAATATAATAATAATAAATAATAATAATAATAATAATAATAATATAATATAATAATTTATGTAGCTGATGTTTAGCATTCTGAAGTGGGGAAGTCACATGAAAATAGTGGGGGGGGGGAAGAAGTGTGTGGGGGAAATTCCCCCCTCCCCCTTTCTACGCGCTTGTCTGTGGCAGTAGGCACCCTCTACCCAATTGCATCATCATACACTGTGTTGCGTCCTTAGATAATTAAACAGAATCAATGAATTTTTTTTATATAATCATCAGACAATCTAACCTTCACAATGATTACAATACACGGTTTTATGGAATTTCTACTGCGTCACTATATTTAACCTTGCACTTGACAGTCAGGTGACCAGACTGCCTAACTGCCTAACTCGATTGACAATCAAATACCAACTAAGGATCTTGGGGAAGGGGCGAGAGGGAGGATTTTTTGGAGAAAAAGTTAATAAAGTTCTATTGGAAAAACAAATATCGAATATACTTTACAACAAACCGAACTTTCAAGAAATGAGTTAAAAATAGACTTTCGACGAAAAATACAGAGCGACGTCGGTTGCATCTTCCAAAAGACAAAACTCGCTCAGTAAGCGTAGAAGCTGGTTGAAATTTAAAAAAATATACCAAGTTACCATCGTAGTTCCTGAGCATAGTATTTTTGTAGGCGTCTGGGATAGAACTTAAATATTTCCTTATTTGATTACAACGTAAACTTTTGATTTAAAACGCAAAATATGATGAACTCTCTCAGAAAGTCTCCTCTTCAATTGGGTTGAGAACGTGTATTGCGGGCTTGTCAACGGTCGGTCTGCAGGCGTACCGGACGGTGGCGCGGTGACAGACTAAGCAACTACCAAGGGTTGCGAAGAACGTGTGAAGAACGTGTATTGCGGGCTTGTCAACGGTCGGTCTGCAGGCGTACCGGAATATGGTGTGGGTGGCTGACAAGCTATTGGCTAACAACTCGTCATGGGTAGGAGTAGGACATGCCAATTAATAATTACAACTAAACAAACTACCGTGGATTGTCAATGTGACTGAAAAATAGAATGTCCATTATGTGCGAACGCAGCGATTTCAATAAATTAATTAACGATCAGCATGAAAGTTACTATTATGG
>JAMZAV010015742.1:0-12224 GCA_024449915.1 Sweltsa coloradensis | reverse complement strand
AAGGGAAGTCTGCATGTTGCTTTTTTTTCCCTTTCACACGTTTCAAACCTCTTATCCACGTGCTTTCCCTCCGCGTCTGGACTATCCGAGCTATCTGAACTATCTGAACTCTCTGATGGTAATGGTGTACCCACAGCGTCGTCAGATACCTCTCCTGTAGTTAGTATCTCTAGCTCTCTAGCCCACAACAACAACCTCTCTAACGGTGACAAATCAGAGCAACTAGGCACCCCCAATCTTCGTAACAACACCCTTAACTCTCTCTGAGATGGAACGTCCGACATCAGCACGACAAAATACACAATCAAAAATCACCATTGTTAACCACATAACAATACGCGCACTGCACTCAGATATTCCACGAGCTATTCAAGCAAAATTGCAGAATCGCACTCTCCAAGTCATTAGCACACGTGCTAGCCACCTCTCGAGCGATGACCTCTCACCACGTTACCACGCACTTGCCAGTACCAACACACTCGACAACAAAATAAAATCGAAACATTTTGGAAAATTATTTTTGAATTTAATTCAATACACACCCTCTGACCTTAACTCAAAACAACCATTTTAAAAGAAAACGGCGCCCCACCATTGTCATGTAGTCAGACTAGCCTTCTCATACTGTCCTGTCTAAACATCAGATGAAGCATACAACAGAGACCTCACCTTGTCAGGACCCAGGACCCTCAGTACAAAGGCCGCTTGGCTGGGGGCTCGTAGCTTGTCCTGCAATCCCTAGGCTAGCTACTAACATGTAGGGATCTTACTACCGGTCAGAGGGTAACTTAATACTCAAATCAGAATACCAGATTCATAGTGAATAACAAAACCCATTTATTAATTAGGCAACAGAATGGAACTAAAGAATGATGTGCGCGGTACTGCTACTCCCAGCATGTGCGTGACTACCACGTGGCTTGGTCACAAACCAATCATGACCGCGATTGACCTGAAGTTAAAATTAACATGACTTGGCTTACCACAACCTTCCCGAAGCTCAGAGGCGGTCACCAAACAACTCAGATCGTCCCAGGGGTGGATGCTGATCCCTCTTCACTAGAAGTCGACCCTCTTCTCTGTACTTGTACGCACACACACTATCACACTATCACACGTCGTCCCGATGATGTTGCCAGCTCGAGTTCCGAAGTCAGAGAGAGCGAGCGCGCTTCCCGATCAAGTCGAATGCACCCGAAAAGTCTCATGTCAGCAAGTCCATGGATAGCAGTCGTAGTTGCTAGGCATTCTCCCGATACTATCCGTCTCCGTCTGCTTTATGTTTAATATTCTTCTGTCTTTGTCTTGCTCATGGTCACCGTCGCGATGTATTTGAGCGTATAATTCAACAGAGTTGCACCTGAACGCCTGGGCCCCGATTCATGTACATTTATCCCGGGTATAAGTGGTATAAGGACGGTATAATGCAGGACATGGCAGGATAAGGCCTGGTTAAGTCTGAGCAACTCTCATCCAATCAGAAATTTTCAATCCAACAACAAGTACAACAAATGTTTTTTCCACTGCATTCCACAGCCATGTAAATCAGCAGATTTGCAAAAGAACACTAAAAATTTGCACCATCTTTTGTTTCACATTTTTATTTATTGACAGAAGATGGTGAGATCATTAAAAGTAAAGAAAAGGCGTATTATTGGCCGTAAATTTTGGAATAGCCTAGGACTATCATACTTTTGTTCATCTGCAAAAGGCTTTTAGTAACAAAATAGTTTTTTGTGCGGGTTTTTGTGTCAAAACAAGGTCGTGAAGCTAGGGTTGTAGGAGGGGCCCCAAGGTTGTCAAACTTGTTATGTTATAAAATTTTATCTAGCCCATAGCCTAACGAATTTTGGGCCTACACTGTTGTATTATGAATAATTTCTACATCGGGCCTGGGGCCGGGACGGTTTCTGTTTTTGTTTTATGAGGGAATGACAACTTTTCCTTTTTACACATAGACGAAAAAATTTAAAATGTCCGCCATTTGTTTACATATTTTCTTATGCCGTCGAGGCGGATAAGTCTTATGAATGGGTTTGGGTTTTTACCCCACTTATTTCCCTAACTCTGCTTATACCGGGGGTAAAAATTCTGAATCGGGGCCCCGGGTGTTTTAGCACCCAAGTGAAACAGGTTAGATTTGTAAAATATACAGTTTTTTGTCGGTACCCGATCTATGAATAATCTAATTCACTTTTCTTACCCGCTGATGTTATGCGAGATAAAATAAGTCGCACGTTTCGTGTGATCATCACCAGCCCAAACAAAGTGTATAATAGTATCCTTGATAGCCAGCAAATGGCCCCGCTCATTTACAGAAGGGGGCAGAAGCCATGCATAATGAAAACAAAATAAACATTTTCTTGGTTATCGATCGCAAAAAATTTTACAGGCTGGTTTTTATTTACTAATGGGTATTTTAAACATTTGCAATCTAAGTTCAAATTTTTCACATTTTTATTTCTTGTGAGCTTAAATTGCAACGGATTTTGCTCATTTTGTTAGCAGTTCTCAGTTACCTGGTCAGGATGTGTGTTTAAAATTTCAGCTCAATCTATTGGCCGTTCGGCCGTATGAGCCCGGACAGACAGACAGACATTGGACAATGCTCAGGCCAAGGCCCGATCGAGTTATAGCGTTAGGAAAGACTACGTTCGTTGCGCTCACTGTCTAATAAACTCAATATTTGCACAGATCTGCTTTATGGTTAGGCTTATTTAAATATTCCAAAAATTATAGACTGCTCATCAGGTCTAATCTAGATGCCATATTTTTTCTTCGTGTTTGACATACCGTAATGTTAAATGGTGCTAGCATGCCCCAAAACTTGCACTGCTGTTACGTAGGTGAAGTGCCCAACCTGTTTGAGTCTGACGAGCTGGAGAAGGTGATCCAGGGTGTACGCCCTCGGCCAAGGAAGCGGGGATATCTGAAGGGAACCGAGACGCGCTGTTCGACTACTTCATCAGCAAAGTGAGAAGCAAACTCCACCTTGTGATCTGCATGAGTCCGGTCGGCGACGCGTTCAGGAGGCGAGCAGGATGTTTCCGTCTCTCGTCAAATGCTGCACCATCGACTGGTTTCGTCGCGTGGCCACAGGAAGCGCTGCTGCGGTCGCTCAGAGCTCGCTCAAGGATTATCCCCGGACCAGGAAACCACAAACAATATCGCGGCCATCTGCGTCACAGTGCATGAAGTAAGTTGTATGTATCACAAAGAATAATACGTTGGTACATCGATTATGTTAATCTAGCCAACATTTAACCTTCGAGAAGTCATGGAAGTTGCCGAATTCGTAGGTAAATAGAAACATGAACATATGTGCATAACACAGAAAAACATGAGTACTTAAGAAGGCTAGGAACTAGTAAATAAAAATTAAAATAAGTAAAGTAAATGTGAGTAAACACGAGTAGGCCTAAGTAATGCCAGCATGTTGGCCCTAATGTACAGCCACCGTCATAAATCAAAGGTTGGAGAGAAACATAATTTACTTTAGATGAATAGGGGTGCATAAAACCATTTGGTATGAAGATACATAATGTGTTTTTAAAAAATTAGGAAAAGTATTTCGAGATTCAAAAGTCTGGTGGTGATAGGAGGCTACCTCTATTCGGATACAGTAGGGAAGATATAGTTAGCCTAATTTTTAATTCTCTGTATTGTAGAGTGTGGAGAAGATGACTCACCGCTTCTATCCCGAGATGCGTCGACATTATTACCCCAAACTCCCAGCAGCTACCTAGAACTGCTCAAGTTGTACAAGAACATTCTTAAAGTCAAGAAAGAAAAGACTCAAAGAAACGAGATCGGATTTCAAATGGATTAAAGGTATCAAAGAAATAATTTGGATTTATAGTCAGCGCACTTGGTTACAAAAACAAATTTTTAGGGCCCACTTTGTATTTTTGTGAGTATAGGCTGCATATCAATGAAAAAATATTATCTTTAAAAAATTGAGTGTGGCCATTACTTGAACTCAAAGTATGTTTAAATTGTGCGGCCATTTTCGATGGTGGCTTATAATCGAGTACTTAAATACAGATCCCAAAGTTCTCAAAACCAGCCCTGCATTGATGAGTGCACAATGGCCAACCACTCAACCAGCAAATTTATATTTGGAAGAAGTCAACTGGTTGGCCCCAAATCAGGGTTCATCATAATATTGATAATATTGTTTATATATATTTCAGAAGTTTATAAACCTCTACCCAAATCGGGACGTTTTTACATTGTAAGTCCCTTTCGTATTGTGAAACTCATTGCAAATTTGTAAAACCGAATGGCTTTTGTTATAGAAACTATACGAAACGAATTCCTTGGTAGATACGATGAGAGTTACGCTCACCGCTATGGAACCAGAACTGTTGAAGAAGTCTGCTGCAACCGCAGAGCTAAAGAAAGAACTTGGCCCAAAGGGAAAAGGGTCAGGCTGATAAGGTGCGCCAGACTGTCTTGGCAGACGAGGCAATCGTAAAGGTGAGTTGTTCAAGTCTGATGGAGGAATTTATAATTTTGGTCTTCATTAGTTCAGTTTTTTAATAAGACATTGGGCTTACTAGTTTAAAAACCAAAAATAAAATAATTAGTTTTAGAGCAAATTTGTTAGGATTTTTTTGGTTTGCTGGTAATAAATGTAAGGCTTAGTGAAAAGAGAAATTACTTGAAGTGGAGTGGTGGGCCCACGATGTAAAACGAAAAAGAAAAAGACAAACACAAAAACTAATTAAAAATAAAAAAACTTTTTCGGTTCACGAGCCCTTTCCAGTGGGGGGGAGAGAGGAGATTTGACCCCCAACTTAAAACTGGGCCCTGGGGCAGGGGTGGGGGTGAAATTTGAGGGGAACAAGGAGGGGGGGGGAAGAGAGGGGGGAATAATGCTTGTATGTTTTTAGACTAAATACAATTTTTTTTTTTTTAAAAATAAAAAAATCATGAGGAAAAACAATGAGTCTGGGAAACTTAGATCTACGGTTTTAGCCCCAGATAATGGTGGGGAAAAAACCCCTCAACCCCAAATCAACGAGTTAGTCATCATCGAACCCTTTCCCCTCCACCAATTTACTCCACTCCTTTGTCCCCCACAGTTTACTTGCCACATGCTCCCACATTAAGTCGTTTTCAACGTCTTTTGAGTTTTTTTTAAACTTTCTCTCAATTAGTTATAGATAAGTAATAGAATTTGGAAAAATCTCTGGATAAATCTATAGCCTATTTATTTAGTATTATTTTTTTTTTGTTTTAACTTTTAAACATTGTTCGTTAAGGTTTTAGGAAAGGGGGAAACCCCATTTCCCTTTTTTGAACCCCTAAGTTTTAGACGAGGGCGTAGCGAAAGTAAGTTTTCCTAACGCTATCGATCGGGCCCTTTGGGCCGTGAGATGCTGTCTGTCTGTCTGTTGTCCCGGGGTCATAGGCCCCAAAAGGCCAAATAGATTTAGCGAAAAATTAAAAAGACATCCTGAACAGGAAAATTAGACCTGCTAACAAATTGAGCACAATCTGTTGCGATTTAAACCCGCAAGAAATAAAAAACTGAAAAATACGTTGAAATGTATAGGAATTATTTTAACGACAATGGTTTTCATTTAAAATTAATATTTTTTTTTTTTTTTTACCTGGCTGTGAAATGCCGTGCCCAAGGGTTTTAATCGAATGTTGGCGTCAAGGTCCCCCCAAATTTCCGCCGTAGTTTGAGTAACCTTGCAAATTTTCACGTTTTTGTACTGGCTAGTTTTCCATAGTATTGACAGACTGGATACACGCGTTAATACATTTCAAAACATGTTAAAAAATTTGAAAAATAAAACCAGAATTACAAAATTTTCCCGACTATTTAACCCACGTCTTCACATTTTGGTTTAAGGGCGTTTTGCCAACTCGACTAGGGGAAAAGCCAAAAACGTTTTTAGACAGTGAGAAAATCATTGTGAGTACGCAGGAACATTTGCATTTAAGTTTGATTATAAAATCTATAAAAAATATGGTACATAAGAACTCTCTTATCCCACTCCGCTTTTCCGATGTACCGTGTTTTAAACGAGCCCCCAAAAAAAAAAAATTAAAGTTTTTAAAAAGTAAATAAAACATAAAAATAATTACAGACGCGGCGCCGCACTTTTTAAATGTACTCGCATAATTTTTAGGCAGCCTTACGAGTGAGTGAAAAAAAAATAGATCGGCGTATATCTCGACTTTCGGCAGGGCATCAGTGTATGAGCATATAGAGTTCAGGGTCAGGTTTTCGTCGGGGCCCCCGGTAAGCGTAGGTCCCCACGAGCTATAGAGGTCAGTGTGCGTGCGCGCCTGCGTGTGCGCATACGATCCAGCCAAAAAGCCATCTCACACTCAGTGTTCAAAGATGGCGTTGTGGAACTAGATGCAATCATGGGTTTCAAACGATTCACAAAAATTCGTAATCACAACGCATTAAAATTTTTTATTCCGGGCTTATCTTATTTCTTTCCCAGACTTATCTTGCGTCGTGAGCTTCGCGCGGGCTAGTGTAAAGGGTTTTCCCACATGAGAAAGAGAACAGGGCCTAGGCCTGGGCCCTATGTTTGAATTGTAGGCCTAGCCTGGCCTACTGCGTCGAGTTTGGGCCTAAAAACATATTTTTTATTACGACATGTAGCCTAATTGTGTTGGTTTTTGTGGCTGATTTACAAGCTATTAAACATTTAGTATACCCGAGAATTTTATCGTGTGATTTTATTTTTCCTTTACATTACATGTGTAACTCAATATCTTTTTTTTCCCCACATCAGGCTAGCTCGAGAGCAAATAAAAAAATGAAAAGCGCCCTCCGAGTTTTTTTGCAATCCGAGGTGCCCCCCCTCTATCCAACTCGGATAAAAGGTTTTTACTGTATTTAAGTTTAGGTATAGTTTGGGCCCTAATGCTCCACTTAGCCTATGAAGGCTAGGGGGGCCTAAGGGAGGGGGAAAAAAAGTAATGTTACCGGGTACTCAACAATGGCTACTCACTGTCTAACAAAACTTTGGCGTTTTTCCCAGTTAATTTTTTTTGTGGTTGCTAATAGTTTATATTAATTTTGGGGTGTACTTTTTTGAGGCCCAGTATTCCTAAGTAATTCTTTAAAATGTTTAAAATCTTGCACTGTAAAATGAAGTCAAGTAAAGTTATTGTAGAAAAATAGTATTAATAAACCTTTATTTGTTATTTGGGGTAAGGTGAGTGAGGGTCATTTTCCCCGAAGATTTTTTGATAACCATGACCATGAGGTATTTGAAGGAATAGTCTTTTTAAAAATTCATTTCAATCAAAATTTAAAAAAACCCTTTGTTTGTCAGGTGAAAGCGGCGGAAAACAGGAGCTGGGGACGAGGCCAGGAGATGGCCCCCTCGGAGCCCGCCAGGGAAGCGGCGACCAAGGCACTCAAAATCTCTAAAACAAGAAGACATAACGAGCTGAAAGTGTTAAACCCCCGCGTCTCGTAACCCCCTGTCTCTGTTTGTCGGGTTTGGGAAAGCGGCGGAGACACGGGAGCGGGCGGAGAGGTCCGCGAGACTGGCCCTGCGAGCCCGCCATGGAAGCGGCGCCCAAAGGGCACTCAAATTTCCTCAACAAGAAGGGAATAAACGAGTGAAAGTTTTAAAAACCAAGCGTTCGTAACCCCGTCTCTTTTTGTCAGGTGAAAGCGGGGGGGAGACCGGGAGCTGGCGGACGGGGCCCAGGAGACTTGGACCCCCCCGGATGCCCGCAGGAAGCGGCGGCCCAAAGGGCATCGAATCCTCAACAAGAAGACATCAACGAGTGAAAGTTTTAAAACCCACCGCGTCTCGTAACCCCGTCTCTTTTTGTCGGGTAAAAGGGGGCGGAGCACAGGAGCTGGCGGACGACCCCAGCGAGACTTGGCCCTCGCGATGCCCCCATGGAAGGGGGGCGCCCAAAAGGCACTTGAATCTCTCAACAAGAACGACATCAACGAGCTGAAAGTTTTCAGAAACCACCGCGTCTCGTTCAATTTCGTCATGGAACCCGGTGTGTGCTTTGGAGCCAAGTAAGATTGCACAAACAGTTTGTAAAGATTATTTATTAGATTTTTAATCAATTGGTAACTAAAAAATATTATAATACATGCAAATATAATATTGACAGGGGGGGGGGGGGGGTCAAAAGATATTTTTCATTGCTGAAATTTTAAAATCTTTTTCTCATGACTTAAATTAATTTCATATTTATGTATTTTTTATTTTTTAAATCTTTTGACAGCAAACTTATTGAACTTGATATTTTATAAAACCGTACAAAATAGTTTTAAATTTTTTTATTAAAAAGCCTTATCCAATTAACACATGGCATGTACAAAAAAGGTGGATATCAGAAAAAGTCAAAAGAGTTTAAAAAAAAATTTTAAAAAGTACCATTACAACAGTACGTAAAAAAAAACTTATGCCTCACTACTAAAAAATTTTAAAACCCATAGCAAATTAAACAATATACACCCCCCATCTTCTGAAAAAAAAAAAATTTTTGGGGTATCAAAAAACGGCCACAGATTTAAAAACAGTTTTTAATATGTACATAATTATACTGCTTTACCGTCTCTCGGTTAATCCCTTCAAGGCATGGGTATTTTATTAAAAAAAATTAATTAAGTGCAGAGGAGTTGTGTGGAAGAGCCAGTGGAGAAGGAAGGAGAAAGAAACCGATGGGGGAAAGGGACAGGGGTACAGACTGCAGTAAGGGAAAAGAAGCGTGCATGGAAGAAGAAAGAAGATGACAAGTCTGAAAAACATGAAAGAGTCCCGTAGGTGCAAGCAGCTGTAAACAAATTGTGATAGGGAAAAAGATAGAACAATGAAAGAATTGCTAGAAAGCTAGAAACGATTTTCAGGGAACAAAAAATGATTTATGGATTGGTAAAGTCAAAAGACAGCAAACAGAGGATCAAAAGAGGGTAAAAAAAAAAAATAATAAGGGAGAAGTCACTAAAATCCACAGGAAAAAAAGACATGTGGGGGGAAGTTTTTCCAAGCCCTATGAAGTAACACCAAAATAAAATTTTGGAAGAAAAGAATAGAAAAGAGTGAAGAAGAGAGGAGATAGAGGTAACTGAACAAGGGGTGGACGTGCGTAGGAGAAAATGAAGAAGGGTTAGAGCCCCAGGGTGGATGGAATTAAGTGGAAAGATTAAATCAGCCGGCGCTAAGAAATTAGGGTTATTCCAGTAATTAGGCAGCCTGGAAGCAAAAGAAAGTACCAGAAGATTGGAAGAAAAATTATTGTACCTTTTTAAAAAAATGGTGGGAAGAAGTGTCAAAATATAGAGGAGAACCCTTATGTGTAGGTCTAAAGTTTTAAAAAGGGTATAGAACATAGGAAGGAGGTTGTGAAAAAGTCAAAAGAGAGGAACAATATGGATTTAGAAGTGGGCGATCCACTACGATCAAATTTTCATCCCCAAACATGGAAAAAAGAGGGGAAAATGGAAAAGGAAATGCATTTTGTTTTTTAGATTTGAAAAGGCATACGATCGCGCCTCGAGGAAAAGTAGGGGAATTTTGGGAGAAAAAGGGAGTTGACGAGGTTTGAAGGAGGATAAAAATTACTACGTGGGGAGTGAAATTGTGTTCAGACAAATGGGGGTTTAGATAGATTGGTTTGAAAAAAATGAGGGACTGGGGAAGGTAGTGTTTTACACCGACTATTTACTGCGTAATGGATCAAATATACAAAGAGGGAACCCGAATATAGACGGAAGAGACCAGAACCTTTAGTTTTGCGATGAGTTTAATTTGGGGGAGAGTGTTGAAGAGGTGCAAAAAAAGGGGGATAGATGGAAGTAGTTGAAAAAGAGTTTGGGTTAAGTATTAGTCAGAATAAAAGTGAATGTTTTGTTATGAAAAAAGGATATAAAAGGCATGCCCAAGAATCAAGAAAAGTTAAGATTCGTGGAAAATTATTAGAAGAAAAGGAAAAAAATTAAGACCTAGGAAGTATTTTGAAAAAGTGCTAAAGTAAAAAAAGAAGTAACAGCTAGGGGACAAAAAGCCCAAGGATTTATAAATGGTGTAAAAGCGCTTTGGAACGAGCTGTTTCCCCAGAAGCAAGGCTTTTTTAAAAGCATACTCATACCCATACTTATTACGGTGCAGTAATTTGGACAGTTGGATCAAAGGGAAAAGAGTCAGTTGGAAGGGGAGCAGAGATGAAATTTTGAGAAATATAAAGGGAGTTACAAAACTGGAAGGATTTGAAAGCGACGTTATAAAAAAGGAATTTGGCTGGAGAAGTTTAGGTTTAAAATAGGAAGGGGAAATTTTAAGATGGTTTGGGCATATGAAAAAGGATGGTATGGATAGGATCCCAAGACGAGACTTCGAAGCAGGAGGGAAGGAAAAGAAAAGTAGGAAGCCCGAGAGAAAGAGGGGAAGATTGATCGAAGGAGACGTTGAAGAGAGAGGTAAACGGGGAAAACCAAAGGTGAGGGAAATTTGAAGCTGTGGGAGGACGGGAAGGAGTGGAGAAAATTGTGGAGAAGCAGAGGATGCGGATGAAGAGACATATGATGATGATGATGAGATGATGATGGATGATGATGATGATGAGGGATGATGAAGAAACGCTGAGCCTGGCAATTCGGAAAAAAAAAATAGTTTGTCCCCTAGTATCGGTTGGGAAAACACCACTAAAACCCGCTTTGTGGAAATGATTTTTGATTATTATTATTATAAGGGGGTCAATCTTATGTTGTTTTACATTATATTTGGTTTTCAATAGATTAATTAGATCTTAGATTCCCAAGTTGATTGATCATGTTTTGTATTGCAACCCCATTGGCACACTTAGTTTTGATTAGAGATTAGATAGATAATTAGAACTTAGATCATTGTGTGGCTCTTTGGTTTTGTTTTTAGGTATCTGCTTCCAATGCAAAAGGGTCCTGGGTTCGTTTCCCGCCAAAGTCAGAAGTTTTTAACTTCTGTTTTGGACAAAAGTCCATCAGTTCATGTCTTAGGGTTTGAAATGATGTTTTTGGAGCCGTCCTAGCAACGAAGCCATAATAAATTCAAAGTTGTTCTAAACGGCCCTTGTTGATTTGGCGTCGACCCGGGGGTGTTCGCACTGTAAAAACCACTGTTTGCTATTTTTCCTATTAAAAATATTGATTTGGTGGATCCCCAAATCGTTGATTGTGTGGGGCCCTACGGGGTTGGCTTGGTTGCTTTGTTTTTCGCCCCCCACTGAAAATCATTTACATGACTAAGTGGGTAGACTCAAAAACAATTTATTTTATTTTTTTTTTTTAAGCGTAAATAGCACCCGCTAGGGGCCAAGGTCGCGTAAATCTACATTGTTCAAGCCCCTAAAAACTACTATTAAAATTTTCTCCCCGCATTGAAATTTTTGGGTTTTAAAAAATTTTTTCTACATGGCGATTAAAAAGCATCAAGTTAACTTTTTCTTTCCCAACTTGTGAACTCTTCTTGAATCAAAGTTTACCCATTAATATAATTATTATTTTTATGTTTTTATGTTGTCTTTAACTCCACATGTCTATCCAACAAGGTATCATGTGTAATGTATGTTCTTTATTTCATTTAGTTCAGCAGAACTAGTATACATTACACTGATTTCATACATCCAATACAGGACAGTCAAGGCCTACAAACTAAAAGACAATAATAGCAACCTTAAAATTAACAAAATACTAAAATTAATTATTAAAAAGTAGACTTAAATTTTTTTTAAACCCCCCCAATGCCCGCAGAGCATCCTTATCACCACTTTGTTACCCCAATGGACAACCTTTTTCACAAACTCACCAAATGCTTTTTAAACAAATACATGGGTTACCCTTCACATTATCAGGGGAAATTTTTTTTGTCATTTTAATGCCAATAGTAAAAAAAGGGCCTTTTAGAACTACAATTTGTCATGGTTTTTTTAAAAAAAACGGTTGGCGTTCCTAGTGTTATGATTTTGGTTTTTAAGTTTTCTTAGAAATTCAATTAAATAGTTATCACCCGTAAAACTATTTTATGTAAAAAAACATACTTTTTAAACATAATTTTTGTTCGACGGAATGGGGGAAAAACCAACGATTCAAAATATCCTTCCATGGTTTCTTTTTTTACAACCCCGAATCATCTCATTGCCACGATTTAATTTTTTTCACTTTTCAATATGCTTTTATTTGGGGATACAGGAGAAGGGAAGCCCCAGTAATCAAAATGCGGAGATAATAGTCTTAAAAA
>JAMZAV010015741.1:0-10863 GCA_024449915.1 Sweltsa coloradensis | reverse complement strand
CCTTGTCTTCACTCTATCAATCTCCGTAGCTCCCATTACACTCCTTAAAATTTCATTTCCGCAGCTTGAATTTGTCTTTCTTCTTTACCCCCACTGGCCATGTCACTGCACCATATGTGAGTACCGGTACAAAATATGCTTTGTATATTAAAAGTTTTCATTGCCTTGGCACCTCTTTTTTCCAAAAGCAGTTTCCTCACTAACTGGAAGAAACTCTCTGCGATACCAGTACGCCTTGCAATCTCCGCATCTATTTTACCATCGGCGGAGATTATGCTGCCCAGGTATTTAAACATTTGTGTCTCTACTAGTTCTTCTCCTCTAAGTACAATCTTTGTCCAATTCCCAGACCTCTTCTTCTTCCCCATAACCATCACTTCACTCTTGTCAATGCTTATCTCTAGTCCAAATTCTTAAAAAAAATAAATAAAAAAATCAAACAACATCTAAATAGGTCAACTCAGATGCACAAACGAACGATATACGGTTCGAAGCGAAATGCACATAGAAAACTATGATGATTACAAATGTTATTCAACGTCAAGAACATTTGAATATAAACTTTTTAAAACAGACAATTTAGATGATTTATGTCAAGATCTCGATGGATGACAACTAATTGGTTAGACGTATGTTGGATCCGGTTAATAGGCGAATTACTAAAAATGTCTAGTCTGCTTCTTGGCAGATGGAAACTCTGTAGGCCTAGGCTTCGAACCTACAACGTCTCCAGAGAAGTGTACGACCCGCTTCCCTCCAAAGAACCTCCCCCCCCCTCCCTAATACCAGATCGTCACGAGGTCCTGGTCACACTCAGCACGGCGGAGCTCCAGTCTTGCAGACAACCTGTCAGGTAATGTATTACAATATGACATATTGTTTCGTTTTCAGGATGGATAGATAGATCGATTTTTGTGTCCAATTTATTTTAATTATATGCTTATTTATATATAAACAACGCAAAATTTAATTACAAAAGCGAGGAACAATCATGGCACCAAATAATGTTATACATATTATAATATGATATCAATAAATTTAATTCAATACAACAAAGAATGCAAATGATAAGGCAACCTACTTTAAACTGTTAGATTAATTTTTTAACTATTGCAGAAAACTTTTTTTTTTTTGGGGGGGGGGGTCGCCTCACTCATATGGTCGCCCAAGGGTCATTGTACAGGGCTCAATTAAGCATGGTGCGGCACGTGGAAGAATCCTCTGTAGGGATCGTCGGTGGCAGGAATCTAACTGAGCATGGACTACCTCTATCGGCTCACATGTGGGTGCATCAGGACTACCTCTATCGGCTCACATGTGGGTACATCACCACTTATCATCCGGATTAGCAATTAAGCGACTTGAACAATTAACTAACCATGAAACCGTCAAGTGTCTTGTGACCCGTTGATGACATATTTATTGATCGGGGTGTTTTGTCGCGATGGTATTCATGATATTATCTGTCGACGTTTCAAAGACCATGTCGTCTTCTACGTCAGGATTTTTTTTAAATTTGTTACCAAAATTATTGTGTTATTAATACATTGTTGTTGAATATTACTTTTCCCAATATTAACTTAACTATAGTTTATTGTTGTGTCTGCATCGATACAATTAGATTTATTTAGTTGTCCTCCTTTTAAATCAGTTTTAACAAAAAATAGGATAGACAAATAAATAAATAGTACATATGATATGATAATGACTTCTTCTTCTTTTCATATGCCTCCAATCGGCCTACTCGGCCATCATGTGTTGTTGTGTTACCCTATAGACAGGATTCCCTTTGTACATTCGTCATGCATTGCATTGCGTCAAGTTCAGACTTAGTCCTTTCACAACTGAAAAGATGTCGTCGATTCTGTTCATCCTTACCGCACAAGCTGCATAGTGCATAGGCTTGAATATGGCATTTCTACTTTGTGTAAATGTTGACCCAAAAAGGTCATACCCTGTGTTGTGTCTAGTCTGAACTGGGCAGATGAGACCTTTCTGTTCTTATATCAGGGTGGTTTTGTCTTTCTTGATACTATACTTTACCATGGCTTGTCTTTGAATCCTCCTCCCACTTTCTCTGCACCGAATTCTCGGCAGCAGATGTAAGATGGGACTTAACTGCCTTATAAGACGGAGCCTTCTCAGTTTGTGGCATCTTGCTGCCCCTCTTTGCCACGAAGTCTGCCTTCTCATTACCATGCAGATTGCAGTGTGCAGGTACCCACTGCACTATAACTTCTTTTCCCTCATTATTCAGTCTCAGAATGTGTGTTTGATGAATTGGTACTTGTTTCTTGTTCGTATTTTCCCTATTGTTACAAAATGGTGTTTGAACCGCGACAAACAGCACTTTCAATAAATATGTAATTAACTAACCGTTTCTGTGCGACATGGAACACATGGGACCGTTGGTTCACCAGTTACACCTGTTGTCCCAAGGTCGGCCAACGTGCGTACCGTGTTGCATAGCTGTTTGGCTTCCCCTTCATAGAATCCTCGCACTAAATATAAAGATAATCAAAACATACATGAGAAAAAAACAAATAATATGACATTATACAAATGTGAATTAATTATATATCAACAAAGTTGATGTTATAAAGTTCTATAGCAGACGAGATCGATAATAGATTTATTCTATTGGCTCTCTATGCTCACTTTGCTATATTAAAAATTACTAGTTCATTTTTAAATATTTTACCCATCAGGAGTCCACACACGAAGAGTTCCTGCTCCACTTCAAAAAAGCAGTGAAGCAACTTCTTCTCAATGAATGTTTTTATTCTGTTCAAGATTTCCTAAATCATAAATTATAAGTAATACAACAACGTTAGAAATAGTTACTAATTGATTTCATATTTGTATTATTTATTAAACCATATATTTTAATTCTGGTTGATTGATTGTATGAAGGCAGAGGCTTATGTATGTATTGATTCCATTGATTTTATTGACTTCAGATTTGTATTATTTACTAATTATAATCTATGTACTGTAATTCTGATCGATTGTATGGTTTGGTTGGTTGAATGAAGGCAGAGGCTTATGGACTAGTCTCATATAAAGAATGTCAACAGTAATTTCATGTATGTTTATGTTTATAATAATGATATTATGTTTTTATGTATTGACAAGTCCCACAGTGGTAATTGTGCAATTTTCTTCTTACAATGTACTGCTCAGATGGACGCAAAATAAAATACAGTACAATACAATACTGTTTGGGTTGGGTTATCTTTCACATATTGCCATTAAGTGCACCTATCTCATAAAATAATCATGTTATACAAATCATACCAAATTGCGAAGAGATGAATAATTCATCTCTTCGCAAGATTCACAAGATAATTATTATCTTAAAAGTAGTCGCCAATAATGCACCGGTGCGCACGGGCATCATAATATACAGCAAGCAGCAATTTCTGGCATTCTTATTTTTTGTACATCTTCTTGTATTAAAAAAATACTTCATCCAAAGTGATTACTGATTGATTATTGAATGTGAATTACAAAATGGATCCTTGAAAAAGGCAGCGAGTTTTGTGCTAATGTAATAAACAACATGATTACTAAAAGAGAATAAAGAATATACAGTGTTTTCTTCTCATGCCAATAGACCTACTTTTGATAAATCACCTCTTGATGTAAAAGCCTATCACATGGGTCTAGAATTTTAGTTTAAATTACTACAAATATCATCTTATTCTATATTTTTAGTACTGTATTTCAATCAACATATATTTAACATTATACTTTATACTTATAATTTGTCTACAAAAAAATAATTCTAGTAAGTAACTGAAATAGAAACACTTCTATGTCCAACATACTATTAAATCGCCTGTCGATTATATATTGTAGATGTCAAATATTTGTTACCTTATATTCTGTTTCCTTTCTTTTTTTCTTTCTATTGAAATAAAATAAATACATTGTATTTAGAGTCTACCCACTCAGTTATATAACTGATTTTCAGTGGGGGACAGTAAATCTAAGCGACCAAGCCAACCCTGTAGGCCCCGACGCAATCGACGAGTGAGCTACAACCAACCAAAGATCAATATTTTTTAATAGGAAATATAATCATACTCAATCATACTAATCTTGTGTACATTAAGAATTTAATTCATCTTTTTCACTAGGTATCTGTACATACAATTTATTGCAACTTTACCATAGGTATCTGATATGTTTATTTTAATATTTATTATTATTCTTGCACATAAATTGTATTTTTAACTGTATTCTAGTGATAAAGAAATGTTTACTTATAACATATGTGAGTGTCTTTCTAAGCCTAAGCGCCATCTTTCATATAAATTATAGTTAATTTCATTTGAATACTCCCACGTACAAGGCTACGGCTCTAGGTGGGTATTCTTTCTTCTACTTAGGCTAACCGGCTAAACATGTCTGCAACTGTTTTGTACTCAAACTGAAGAAAAATAAAATGAAATAGATTGATTGATACTTTTATTCATCCATCTTCATCAAATAAAAAGTCTATTAAGAATCTGCTCCACTTCAAAAAAGCAGTGAAGCAACTTCTTCTCAATGAATGTTTTTATTCTGTTCAAGATTTCCTAAATCATAAATAAAAGTAATTCAACAATGTTGAAATAGTTTATTGTCTTCATATTTATTATTTATTAAACCATATATTTTAATTCTGGTTGTATGAAGGCTGAGGCTTATGTATGTATTGATTCCATTGATTTGATTGACTTCAGATCTGTATTATTTACTAAATTATAATTTATGTACTGTAATTCTGATCGATTGTTTGGATTGTTTGGTTGTATGAAGGCAGAGGCTTATGGACTAGTCTCATATAATGTCAACAGTAATTTCATGTACCTATGTTTATGTTTAATGGTTTATGTTTATGATAATGATTGATAATGATATGATTGATTGTGTATGTTTTTATGTATTGACAAGTCCCACAGTGGTAATTGTGCGATTTTTCTTCTTACAATGTACTGGACTTTTTAAATTTCTGAATTGTAGTTAATAATAACTAAAATTATGTTTAAAAATGCCATACCTATTTACTGACTAATGACATGTTATGTTTTAAATTTTTGTGACACTCTTATCACATAATTGAGCTATTTAAGTCACAAGCGTTATTCTCTTACAGCCATATGTAATTCTGTTACATCCATGTCATAATTCTGTTACCACTGTTAAAATGACTAAAATTATGTTCAAATGTGCCGTACCTATTGTCTGACCATAGAGATTAATACCTATTATTAATACCTATTAATCTCTATGGTCTGACTAATCAAATTGTGTTTTCATTTTTATTATTTCACTCCCATCACATTATAAAGCTATTTAAATCACAAGCGTAATTATGTATCATCCATATGTAATTCTGTTACACAATACATTAATTAATATTAAACTAGGAAAACGCTCAAGTCCCGCCGCGTTGATGGATGAGCTTTTTTTGTAAGTTTTTAGTTTGCGTAGGACCACTTTTCCTTTACAAGTGCTTTCTGAATGCATTGTAGGTGATTGTTGTCAAGTTTCTATTGTTACATGTTCATTGTTATTATAAACCTAAAAAAACTCATATTTAAACCTTTATTTCTATGGATTCTGGCTAACTTTTTCACTTTTTTCTTTCAAAAAGCAATACATCACGATAACCTTAATGTCCATGTGAAATATGAACGTTGCACCCCCACCCGTTTGGTCAGAATCGGCCCAAATGTCACAAAAATATTGCACTAAAAATAAAAATAAATCGTAAAAGTACGATATTCATGAGAATTATTTCTTCGATTGTACCCAAAAACAATACACCTCTAAGTTCAGAGATTTCGAAGGTCCCCTCCAATTTTCATCAAGATCGGATATGCCGTTTGCCCGGTAGAGAGCGAACAAACAGACAAAAAAAAAAAAAAAAAAACGAGCTAATTTTTTTGGGGGTCAGTGAAATTGAAGTCTTCCCATTGCTTATCCAATAAATATACTAGGAAAACGCTTAAGTCCCGCCGCGTTGTTGGATGAGCGTAATTGGTGCATTGAGCTGCCATGTGTTATGCGGATTTTCTGTTGTTCTGTGAAAAAATTAGTACTAAGTTGAAGATTTTTTTAAATTAAATTAAATTAAATTAAAAATAAAATTTAATTTTTAATTTTTTTAAGTAATCGCATGAATTTTAAAAAATGAAAAAACGAAAATTGTGATTTTCATAAGAAATAATTTTTCGATTGCTCTCAAATTTCACACGAATATATAAATTCATAAAATTAAGGTTCTGTGAAAAAAGTATTACAATAAAGTTAAGCATGTAGGTGTTATAAGTAAAAAAATTGTTTTAAAAAAAAAAAACCACAAAATTTATATTTTCATGAAAAATAATTTTTCGATTGCGCTCAAATTTCACACGGATATCTTAATTCATAAAATTAAGGTTCTGTGAAAAAATCATGAAAATCGGATTAAGCATGTAGGTGTTATAAGTAAAATAAATTTTCAAAAAATCGAAAAAAATCGTAAAATTGCGATTTTCATGAGAAATAATTTTTTGATTGCGCTCAAAAACGTGGCAGTTCTAAGTTCAGAGATTTCGAAGGCCTCCATAAAATTTCATCGCAAACGGAGTATCGGTTTAGCCGGAATCGTGCTGACAAACACACAAAAATACAGAAAAAAAAGAAAGAAGGAAAAAAAAAAAACATTCCGGATTTTTTTCTCCAGTGTAGTGAAATGGAATCTTCGCTTCGCTCGCTACGCTCATCCAACAAACATATCCTTACAGATTTCAACACTATTATTTGTATCTAACTTTTGTTGTAAGTGTACAATCAATACAATTATTCCAATTTAACTCAATTCACAGGAATTTCTGATTGATTGAACCAACTTTTTACCAAGGCTTTTTCTATGTAATTCTGTTACAACGGTACATAATTAGCTTTAGGGTCTATATCAATTAAATATAAGTATTTTTAAAGAAACTTTTATTGCATAACTAAGAGTCAACTTCTAGTTGTTATTTGCAATTATAATAGTCCGACTTCCATGTTACACCAATAGTAACCAATTGTGCACTTTTATATAGAGGTCCAATTTTTTTATGCGTGTACTTCAACCCCAAATAGTCATTTTTAGACCGGGACCCCATTCGTTTCGCTATTAATTTAGCTATGGCGGCCATCTTTAAAGATGGCGCCAAAGTGTAATAAGACTACCTCATTTTGAAGGAATCTTGGCACGTGGAACCACTTTTTCCATTAAATCGACCATGGGGAACTCAAATATGGCATCATAATTAGAATTTTGTGAATTTTGAGGCTGTAAATTGCAAATTTTACCAATTTTAAGCCAATTTTGTTACGAAATTTCAATGGTTTCTACGACAGCCGAGTTGACTGTAATATCATGCATAGAGATAAAAAAAAAATTATGCGTGTACAAGACACCCCAATAGTCAGTTTAAGACCGAGACCCCATTCGTCTCGCCATTAATTTAGCTATGGCGGCCATCTTTAAAGATGGCGCCAAAGTGTAATAAGACTACCTCATTTTGAAGGAATCTTGGCTTGTGGAACCACTTTTTCCATCAAATCGACCATGGGGAACTCAAATATGGCATCAGAATTAGAATTTTGTGAATTTCGAGGTAGCAAATTGCAAATTTGACGAATTTTTGTCAATTTTGTTACGAGATTTCACTGGTTTTTACGACAGCCGAGTTGCCTGAAAGGACATGCATAGAGACTACATTTTTGTATGCGTGTACTAGACACCCCAATAGTCAGTTTTCGACCAGGACCCCATTCGACTCTTAATTCATTTACTTATGGCGTCCATCTTTAAAGATGGCGTCTATAGTGTAATAAGACTTCCACATTTTGGCAGAATTTTTACATGTGGCACCACTTTTACCCATTAAATCGACCATGGGGAACTCAAATATGGCATCAGAATTAGTATTAAGTGAATTTTGAGGCCGAAAATTGCAAGTTTTACACATTTTTGGGCAATTTTGAACCGAAAATTCACTGGTTTCTTTGATAACCGAGTTAAATGTAATAACATATGTACCCCTAGAGGTAAAAAAAATTAAGCGTGTACTAGATACCCAAATCATCATTTTTAGACCGGGAGTCTATTCGACTCTCAATCCATTTACATATGGCGGCCATCTTTGGAGTCTATAGTGTAAAATCACTTTCACATTTAGAGGAAATCTAGGCTTGTGGCACCTTTTTTTCATTAAATTGACCATAGGGAACTCGAATATAGCATCAGAAAGGGAATTTAGTGAATTTCGAGGCCGAAAATTGCAAATTTTACAAATTTTAAGGCAATTTTGTTACGAAAATTCACTGGTTTCTACGATATCCGAGTTAAATGAAATAACATGTATACCCATAAAGGTCAAAATATTTTTAAAGCGTGTACTAGATACCCTAATTGTCATTTTTTGACCGGGAGTCTATTCGTCTCTCGATCTATTTACATATGGCGGCCATCTTTGGAGACTATGGTGTAAAAACACATTCACGTTTATAGGGAATCTAGGCTTGTGGCACCAATTTTTTCATTTATATTTATTTATATTTCATAACAAAACTCGTATTTGTACCGTTTGACAAAAAAATTCGTCCACCAACTGTTATTTTCAGAAAACTATTTTAGCTATAGTCAAGTTATAGCTAAAGGTAAAAACTATGTCCAGAAAACCGATTGTCAAAATTTAATTTTGAACGAGTCTTGTATACTACACTTTTGTCCCAAAATATTATATAACTAGGAAAACGCTTAAGTCCCGCCGCGTTGTTGGATGAGCGTAATTGGTGCACTGAGTTGCCATGTGTTACGCGGATTTTCTGTTGTTCTGTGAAAAAAACATTAATTAGTCGAAGATTTTTTTTAAATAAATGAAATTAAACAAAAAATTAACTTAATTTTTTTAATTAATCGTAATTTTTAAAAAATAAAAAAAATCGTAAAAATGAAATTTTCATAAGAAATAGTTATTCGATTGCGCTCAAATTTTACACAAATATATTAATTCATAAAATTAAGGTTCTGTGAAAAAATCATTACAAAAGGATAAAGCATGTAGGTGTTATAAGTCAAAGAATTGTTTTAAAAATGAAAAAAACCCGTAAAATTTCGATTTTCATGAGAAATAATTTTTCAATTACGCTCAAATTTCACACGAATATCTTAATTCATAAAATAAAGGTTCTGTGAAAAAATCATTACAATGGGATAAAGCATGTAGGAGTTATAAGTCGAAGAAATTTTTTAAAATTCGAAAAAAATCGTAAAATTGCGTTTTTTATGAGAAAAAATTTCCCAATTGCGCTCAAAAACGTGGCAGCTCTAAGTTCAGAGATTTCGAAGGCCTCCATAAAATTTCATCACAATCGGAGTATCGGTTTAGCCGGAATCGTGTTAACAGACACACAAAAATACAAAAAAAAAAAAAAAAAAAAAAACATCCGGATTTTTTTTTCCAGTGTAGTGAAATGGAATCTTCGCTACGCTCATCCAATTATTTAAAAGTGAGGTTATGTCCCGCCCAAAATAATTCACAATTTTTTCTTTTATTTTAAAGGCCTTCCCAGCAAACACACGACTGTGTCAAACGTATGTTAAATGTACGTTAAACACACTAGTACTGTGTAATTCGTGTGTAGTGTGTATATATGTATTTTGGAACATATGGGAATTGTATGGGCAACGTGCGTTCAGGCGCTGCACTGCTTGTGCGTTGCTTGACAGCACATATCCCACACAGGCATCGTACATACTCTACTTAATAGAAAACGTATGTATTTGTCCCTTATAATGAGGTGTGTTACCCGTGCGGGCAACGTGCGTTCAGGCACTGCACTGCTTATGCGTTGCTTGACAGCACATATCCCACACAGACATCGTACGTACTCAATGTAAACGTAAACTGTACGTAAAACGCACGTATCGAGTGGGATGTGTGTGGTGTGTGGGTAATTCATTTGAGTACGTGTGTTGCACGTATGGGCAACGTACGTATTTCTGCACCACTGCTAGCGTGAATTTCATACTCAAATCAATCATCATATATTGACCATGCAACCATTTTCATATTAGCACAATACCACTGACAAAATGTATTTATATACAGGATATATGTATCTATTTAGGATTCCAACCAAATTACTACTGATAAATGCCTTCTGCCGTTCTGTATAATTCAATTTATTATATATCTACATCAAACTTTACTGTTAGCAATATATTGTTATATTTCCTTCTAAACTTATGATACAACGTTTTGATTTATGGAGAATTATAACTTTAAATCATATTCGAGACCGAATAGGGGCCTATTAGGTTGACGAAACACGAGAGCGCCTCGTCCAACTACAGGCTAGTTTAACTCTTCTCAGTCATCAGTTCACCGTGGCCGAACGGTCTAGTGACTGGCTTTCAGATTCCAGGTTGAAGGAGCGACACATGGCCGAGGTTCGAATACACACGATGAAGTAAAATTTATCTAATAATGCATATTTCCAAATTGAATAAACTGGCATAGTTATCTAATGAAATGCCGCTTACAATGATGTGAGTACTGTACTTCATAAGTCAATAAAATAATTTTTAATATTTTTAGTAATTGTTTATTGGCATAGCTAACTTATACTTTTCAGATTCTCTACTAGATGGAGCCATGGATTTATTCCCTGCAGACCAAGCGAGGTGCTGGCTAATATTTATTAGTGCCGAAACGTGGTTTTACGTGTGTTTTCGTGTTTCCGTGTGGGCGGAATATTACTGAGTGAAACGTGTGTTTTCCGTGCGGTTGAGGTGCATCCCTGTGGTAATGTTGTAAACCATAAAACGTC
>JAMZAV010015740.1:0-11458 GCA_024449915.1 Sweltsa coloradensis | reverse complement strand
AAATTTTTTTTTTAAAAAACCAATAAAAAAAATTTTTTTTTTTAAAAATAAGCTATATTTTAATATTACTCATTTTAGGTTGTTTTTCATTGTTTTTATTGAAGAAAAACAGTGTTAAAAACTGGCCCACACCAACGACAGAAGTACCGACATATCGTCATTGGCGGTTTTTACGGTGTGCAAGGTGTGACAATTGCACACCTGATCTGTCGGAAGAAATAGCCTTTAACAAACTCAAATTTAGTTAGTGTGAGTGAAACTTATTTTTAGGCTAGTAAATGTAATGACGAGCCGACATAGGCCTAATACGAGTAAATTATTCTCTGTACTTTAAAGTATCTTCCATAAAGTATTTTTTTAACTTATGCATGTACGTAGGTGTAGCCCTACAAGTGACAGTATGCCCTACAGCCTCCATATAGGCCTAGCCTACATCTTTGGTGTATTCAGCACCATGAAAATAAAAACAATAAAAGAATTCCACAATAAGAGAAAAATATGAAATTATTTTCATAATTAAGCAAAATCAAACTAGGTAGGCCTTACCTACTTACATTGAACAAAATGTTCCCAGAGGCTGTGCCCCCAAAGCCCCATGATGTTGTCTAGGGCTACGGTAGGCTACATATTTGTGTTTTGCCATGTTGTGAATTGGACACCTGCATTGGTGTATGGGGGGTATACGCGAGTAGCCTTACATTTCTTAACGGTTGCAAATGGGCCCTTCCGCCCGATTCCCTAACAGTCCTTTCCAAGAAACCATACCGACCCAGATCCCTTCATACTACTTCATGCTGAAACTTCCATGAATGATCCCCCCTTCCCCTGTAAAGCCCCTCCTGTAGCCTATTGCAGATGTCCCCCCACCCCTACTTCCCCTAGCCGCCCTGTACATATTGCACAACCTAACCTCCCTTCTTCTTCCCTCTAATGATACGGCGTAATACCCAAAACGAAATATATAGGCCTACCTTTCAGTAAACCTATAACAAATCAGGGTATGCACTGTATACGGCTCGTAAGTATATAGTCCTCCTACTCATAGTACAAATGAGGAAATCCAATGCCAAGTCAACGCACATAATCTAATTTTTCTGTCATAACAATCATCAGTAGGCCTACCTAAAAAAAAACACCACTAATTATTTTTTTTAAAAACATGCCTGAAACTCGTTAAAATCCTCCAATCATAGGCCTGCTCTTGAAATTGAAAAAAATTACAGAGCTGTCCGTCTCGGACCAGCACACACCCCAGACCCTCCAATGTACGAATTACAAAATCATGTACTTTAGGGGTAGGGCCTACTCACGAAAGAGCGTACCCCCATTAATAAATCTTGGATGATACCACGCACACCTGATGAGCCTAATGAGTTTAAAAGCCGCCACTGCATATTGTTAATTGGATGAGCGTAGCGAGCGAAGCGAAGATTCCATTCTACTAAACTGGAGAAAAAAATCCGGAATGTTTTTTTTTCTTTTTTTTTTTGTATTTTTGTCTGTTTGTCCGCACGATTCCGGCTAAACCGATACTCCGATTGAGATGAATTTTATGGAGGCCTTCGAAATCTCTGAACTTAGAACTGCCACTTTTTATGAGCGCAATCGAAAATTATTTCTCATGAAAATCGCAATTTTACGATTTTTTTCGATTTTTTAAAAATTTCTTTTACTCAAGCATATAACACCTACAGCTTTATCCGATTTTAATGATTTTTGCACAGAACCTTTATTTTATGAATTTAGATATTCTTGTGAAATTTGAGCTCAATTGAAAAAAATATTTATCAAAAAAATTGAAATTTTACGGGTTTTTTCTTTTTTTAAACAATTCTTTGACTTATAACACCTACATGCTTATCCGATTGTAATGATTTTTTCGCAGAACCTTAATTTTAATGAATTTATATATTAGTGTTAAATTTGAGCGCAATCGAGAAATTATTTCTTAATAAAAATCGCAATTTTACATTTTTTTTAACAATTACGATTAATAAATAAAAAATTAAGTTAATTTTTAATTCAATTTAATTTAATTTAATTAAATTAAAAAAAAATTCAACTTAGTAATGATTTTTCCACAGAACAACAGAAAATTTGCATAACACATGGCAGCTCAATGCACCAATTACGCTCATCCAACAACGCGGCGGGACTTAAGCGTTTTCCTAGTAGGAAACAATTTGGGATGCACATCAATACTTTTTTCATTGTCGATTATCAAAATGGTAATGTCGTTATCAAATCAATAATATTGGTATTACCAATAAAAAATTGAAGCCCATTTCCGACATAGGCCTAGATGGAATCTCAAATGTGGTAAATGAAATTCAAAACAATACAATCTCATGCCACTTGCTGCCTCGTCCTGTCTGTGTTGTCTTTGTTTTTGCCTCCCGCTACCGGCTAAGTTCGCTCATAAACATAAATCTCGTGTAAGCTTGTGACCTAGGCCTATCTCTGTCCGCCAAGCAGGAACTACGAATTAGGAATTATATGTTTCAGGGCGTTTTCAACCAATTATTGATATTTTGACTTCCGGTATCAATAATGACTTTTGATTATCAATTATAAACAACATAAACTAGGCCGCTTCGCGAACGCTTTATTAGTCGCGTTGATTGATGAGCTTTTTTTGTAAGTTTTTAGTTTGCGTGGGATCTCTTTACTTTTGCAAGTGCTTTTTGAACGAATTGTAGGTGATTGTTGTCAAGTTTCTATTGTTACTTGTTAATTGTTATTGTACATCTAGAGATCCTATCTAGAGATGTGAGTCGAGAATATTCTCCAAAGAATATTCTCCGAGCATGAGAATATTCTCTGAAAGATTATGCTTGGAGCATATTTGAGCATTTTCTTCCCAGAGTCAACAATGCTAACAAATAGTCGAAACTTCAAATGTAGGCCTATATAATTTCCCACTTTTTTAAGAATGTTTATAAAAGCTACGGCCAAACTTCACTTTTTGTAGAAACAGTGAATAGTCCAATGATTTGTATATTTATTATCATATAGGTAGGGCTACTCCTGTAAAAAAAATACTTCTAGTATAATACCTTATTAATTTTTTTTTACATAATAATAATGCGACAAGCAAAGCCTACTGTTATTTCAGTATAGGTCTAGTTTTTCTGAATTATTATTCCTAATTTCCTATATCCGAACACAATCACCAAGCTACAAACATATTTCAATTAGACTAGACTGAAACTTGTAATTCCCAAGTAGTAGCTCATTCAAAATTCACAATTCTCCAATCAGATTTAAGGAAAAGTTCAAGTAACATGAAGTACGTATCTTATTACTAGAGGCATGAAAATTTAGCGTTTTAGGTTATTGATGCTAATTCAGTGAGCATAAATTCTTAAAAACGCTACAAAATGCTAAATTTACTGAAAATAAGGTTTACCTATACCAATTGAGAATTGGTTTAGCATTGTATTCTAACGTTTAAAGTTTACTACATTGAATTGAAAAAGTTCCTATAAAGCATAATTTGAATTCATTCCCCATTAAAAATACAAGAAACTTCCCACATTTGGGTTTTGGTGGAAGAAGAAATTAATGCTACAAAATGCTTGATTTGGAAAAATTAATGCTTAAAATTCAGAATATAAATGCTATTTTTTCATAGCTCTAAAACCCCACATTACAATTTCCAATAAATTGAAAAAATGATATAATTTTGCTTGTAAAAACAGTTTATTATGCAAAATGAAGTTAGACAGTTTATTATGCAAATGCTGGTGCTCGAGAATATTCTCGAGAATATTCCCGAGAATATTCTCCAAAAGAAAATGCTCGAGCATTTTACATCACTAGGCCTATCGATCGTTTATATTGATTATCGTGTGCATCCTTAGAAACAATAAGAAATAGTAAAAAGTAAAAAGTCATTATTTATCATCAGTGCGCTATTCATAGGCCTACGTGATAGGCTACACTACACATTAATTAACTACCTACTTTAGTAAAAAACAAAAATATTACATTTATCAAGCATACCTAGTAGGCCTATCTAATATTAAACCAAACAATTACAATAATTACTCTCTTCTACTTTTCAAATAGGCCTACTCAGTTACTTTAAATCTCAAAGCTCTTTTGTATGTTACTTGTTGCTATTCTTATGTCATATTCAATTCAATTTATTATCTGTTCATTCTTATTTTTAAATGTAGTAACTAATACCACTCGTGTGCAGAATATGGTAAGGTAACCCATTAGCCTAAAATTCCTAATTAACTGACAAAATAATGACTTAAGCCCTACACACTACTTGCTTATTGTAAGTACCTATTGTACAGCTTATTGCTCAGTTCTCTTTGTCTCATATTTATATAGCCTACCTCATTTATTCCAGTGGTGGTCCCCATGTGAAAAATTGTGAAAAATTGTGAAAAATTGGACACTATGTAAAAACCTGTGAAAAAAGTGCCACTTTTTGCTATTTGTGTGGAAAAATGTGAAAAATCAGAACCTCAACCAGTAAAGAACATAAGGAATTGGTAATTCAATATTACTTTTCCTTTTAATCGTTTTTTTTTTTTTTTTTTTTTTTTTTTAATGATTAGATGTCGCCTCAAATCGCGTTTTAGGCCACCAAATATAACACCGAGCCCCAAAAATTTAACACCTTCGGCGGATTTGCCTCCGGTGACTGGAGCTTTGCACCAGACCCCGGTTTACCCGCACCATCTCATTGCGAGTGGATATTAATGGCGTTATGAGCGTGCTGCTCGTGGATTTGTGGAGGGTTGGATTTATGGAAAATTCGTTTAAAAAATGTGGAGGCTAGGCTATAACTTCATTTTCCAGATGAGAAAAAATGTGAAAAATTGCAATTTTCAAATGTGAAAAATATGTGAAATTTCACAAATGGCTGGGACCACCCTGTTATTCTAACCATATTATCCACCATAAGGGCATCTCTGGCTCCTGCGCCCGAGGCCGTCACCGTCAACATGTTTAGGTTCTTGATTCTTAAACAGAAATTGGAATGTGTACCCCTATGCCTATGTTGAAAAGTTATGACTCGTCACTGAGGAGTGTTTTAAAGTAAATAGGGCCCAATTGAGTAACTTTTTTTTCCTTTTCACTTGCTTATTTGAAAATTAAAATTTTCTTATTTCGGGTACCGGTACCATACCCAGGTAGGCCTAGCTCCCGACCATGAGATTGACGGGTAGGCCTACCCGTGAAGGCATTTTACTAATTTGCACAGGTCCGCCCTATTGAGGATACTGGGCTATTGCAGACGAACTTATAAAATAATGGTTTTGAACATAGGTAAATCTAAGGTGGCTGGTTTCATGCAAAGAATAAAATGGGTGGGTAGTATGTACTCCATAGTGGAGGGGGGGGGGGGGGGGGGAAGATGATATTGGCGGAGGATTTGGGTAAGGAGAGCAGGTCTAGGAAGTTGTTTGGAAGGGGGACAGGCTGCCTATTTCTCAATTTCATTAATCGGGAAACACTCCCGTAGGCCTAGGTGTAACAGATTTCATGGAAATCAATCAATCCAATTCAATTTAAATTTAAATGCATTTTATTTCTGCAAATATACAATACATCAGATAAGTAAACAATACAAAGTTATGAGCATACCAAATGATGACAAAAATATATTAAATATACACAATAGGAAGCCCGCGTAAGAGAAAACCTCTTGTGTGCGGGCTGTCAAAAATAATACACATATCATTTTTATACGGAAACAGATAGATGTAACAAAAATAACAACTTAAAAATATGTAGAAACTCGAATATATATAACAATAAGTAATAGACATAGTGCACACAAATATATTAATACATAGAAATTAACACAATACACACAACAAACAACAATACAATACACATTTTTTTTACACACAATTTTTTAACACAATACACAAGGCATAAACAATTTTTTTTTAAAGTCAATTAATAATCAATGATTAATGGGGTTCACAATTAATTTAAGACATTCATAAATTCTAGAACAGTGCGATATGATTTCGGATTACTCATCCATTTTTTCAACGAATATTTAAACAAACTTAAAGATGTACATTTTCTGATAGCCAGGGGTATCTGATTGAAAAAATATGGTCCAAGATAATCGACATGTCTTTGCCCAATAAGTTTACGTTTTTTAGGGACACATAGAGTGTATTTATAGGTACTGT
The DNA here is from genome assembly GCA_024449915.1 of Sweltsa coloradensis. Taxonomy (NCBI): domain Eukaryota; kingdom Metazoa; phylum Arthropoda; class Insecta; order Plecoptera; family Chloroperlidae; genus Sweltsa; species Sweltsa coloradensis. The sequence continues at coordinate 5,288 of JAMZAV010015740.1, read as the reverse complement.
ATTAATATTGTAGAATCTGGTATTTTGTAGTAGTGGTTTGTTAATTGCACTGTACATATTAAAATAATTGAAGGTGTGAATCATACTGTGTTTGAAAAATATCTGGTAGATATCCGTCATTATACTTAGTTCTAAAGTTAATTTAGATGAGTACCTACTATTTAGGCTTACATAGAACAATCTTTAGAAGAACCCTCTGAATAATTATAAGCCCCTCCCCACCCAATAATCCCATATTGTAATATTGACTGCCCCAAAGCTCTGTATACTAACTAGGAAAACGCTAAAGTCCCGCCGCGTTGATGGATGAGCTTTTTAAAGTTTTTAGTTTGCGTGGGATATCTTTACTTTTGCAAGTGCTTTGTTTTGTTGTCTACGCATTGTAGGTGATTGTTGTCAAGTTTCTATTGTATTTTGTCAATTGGTATAATTTACCGTAAAAACTTATATTAAAAGCTTTATTTCTATGGATTCTGGCTAGCTTTTTCAATTTTTTCTTTCAAAAGGTACTACATCACCATAACCTTTAATGTCCATGTATAATATGAACGTTGTAGCCCCACCCGTTTAGTCAGAATTGGCCCAAATGGCACGAAAATATCGCACAAAAAATCAAAAAACTTATATTAAAAGCTTTATTTCTATAGATTCTGGCTGACTCTTTCAACTTTTTCTTTCAAAATGTACTACATCACCATAACCTTAATGTCCATGTATAATATGAACGTTGTAGCCCCACCCGTTTGGTCAGAATTGGCCCAAATGTCACGAAAATATCGCACAAAAAATCGAAAAAAATCGTAAAAGTACGATATTCATGAGAAATATTTTTTCGATTGTACCCAAAAACGTGGCAAGTCTAAGTTCAGAGATTTCGAAGGTCCTGTCAAATTTTCATCAAGATCGCATATGCCGTTTGCCCGGAATCGTGCGAACAAACAGACAAAAAAACAAAAAAAACAAAAAAAAACAAACACAAAAAAACAACCGAGCTAAATTTTTGGGGGGTCAGTGAAATTGAAGTCTTCGCTTCACTCGCTACGCTCATCCAACAATAGCAATTCCCTGCTAATTGTATGCCTTAGTCTATAAAAAACATAAAGCAAACTACTAACTTTCTTAATACAAGTACTTATATGCTCTGACCAACGCAAATTATAATCAATGACAATACCTAAATACTTCGCACTAACACATTTTTTAATCTCTAAGCAGTTACAGAAGAAATCCTTCGGACAAGTCAAATCATGTAACTTTAATTTTAATTCAACGGTCATTTCTGGCTGCCTTTTGCTTGAGATAGTAATAGGCATGTAGACGGTTTTATTAATATTTAAAGTTAGTAAATTATCGTCGAGCCAACTTTTAACTAAACACACACAATCCAGAAATTACAAAATCCATCCCAGCGGGGTATCGAACCCCGGTCTCCCGATCGCCGGTTGAGTGCTTTACCCCTATTCAGATCTACAATGCAGCAACAATCCAAATGTTATGAAGTTAACCGTCTCAGTAGCTTAGGAGTAAAGCACTCGACCGGCAATCGGGTTCGATACCCTCCTGGGATGGATTTTGTAATTTCAGGATTGATTTCCATAAAAAATGGCTACCTATGCTTTTGTTATGAGTGACTTATGAGGAATCTAAGAGAGCTCAGCCGGGGGCTTAAGATCGGGCATATGGTGGTGGTTAGACCTGTCCTGGAGCCTATGGAGTGGCAGCATGGAATCCGAAAAGACTGGACTGTTTTGGAGGTAAAGAAGGTTCAAGGTAGGGCGGCAAGATTGGTCACGGGGAAGGTTAGGCAGTGGAGGTGGGAGGAAGATGATAAGAGGAATGTGGGGAGGGTCTACGCCAGCGACACTGCCATATAGGGGGAGTTGGGTTGGGGGTTATTAGATGGAAGGAGTTAGGGTAGGTTGTGCAATGTATTGGAAAGCGCAGCGCTCGAGTATGCAGTCTGGTGTGAACTTGTTGAACTAGAGTTTGATTGATCAGAATTCGCAGCATTGTAAGTTGTCACGCCGAGCTCAGCTTATGCCACATTTTGCCATTTATTCTGCGTATTGTTTTGCTATTTCAACGACGCGTACATTTAAATATTTTTTGTTTCTTGTGGATAGTAGTACCATAATTTAGGCGTTTATACAATAGGCTTTTTTTTTAAAAAAAATTGCATTAAAATAAAAAATATTATAAAATTATTATTATTATTATATTATAAAAATATTGCATTATTTCCGAAATGTCATCCAATTGTTTTCAACATAAATTGTTCTGTAGGCCTAGGCCTACACTCTGCATAATACATATTAGGACTGCATTTTCTTGTAGCATGATTTCAAATGCCTTATGGTGGTATATGGGGCTATATTGTTGTGTATATATAGTATTATACACTTTTACTTACGAATAACGAGCCACGAATATAATTACACACTTTATTGGCACTTAAACTGATACGAATACAGACAGACACGGATATCGGACAATCGGCAACGGACACGGCTTTCCCTCCATCTTCCAGCCAGCCATCTTTTTCTCTCCTCCGCCCTCTGTCAGCTAGATGTATCACACAGGATGCATCACACAGGCTGTGAAGCAGCAATTAAAATAATCCAGTACCGTGAAGCGGTGAATAGATAACAATAGGCTAATAATTGTATAGGCCTAGAGGCCTAACAACTTAACTAATCAAATTGAGATATGGTGTTATAAATTAACTAGGAAAACGCTAAAGTCCCGCCGCGTTGATGGATGAGCGTTTTTGTAAGTTTTTAGTTTGCGTGGGAACCACTTTTCCTTTGCAAGTGCTTTGTGAATGCATTGTAGGTGATTGTTGTCAAGATTCTATTGTTACTTGTTAATTGTTATTATAAACCTCGAAAAAACTCATATTAAAACCTTTATTTCTATGGATTCTGGCTATTTTTTTCAACTTTTTCTTTCAAAAAGCAATACATCATCATTACTTTAATGTCCATGTGAAATATGAACGTTGTAGCCCTACCCGTTTGGTCAGAATCGGCCCAAATGTCACGAAAATATCGCACTAAAAATCGAAAAAAATCGTAAAAGTACGATATTCATGAGAAATATTTCTTCGATTGTACCCAAAAACGTGGCAGGTCTAAGTTCAAAGATTTCGAAGGTCTCCAGAAAATATCATTGCAATTGGAGTATCGGTTTAGCCGGAATCGTGTTAACAAACACACAAAAATACAAACGGAAAAAACAAGAAAAACGGAAAAAATCGTAAAATTGCGATTTTCATGTGAAATAATTTTTCGATATCGCTCAAAATGATGGCAGTTCTAAGTTCAAAGATTTCAAAGGTCTCCAGAAAATTTAATCGCAATTGGAGTATTGGTTTAGCCGGAATCGTGTTAACAAACACACAAAAATACAAACGAAAACAAAGAAGAAAAACGAAAAAAATCGTAAAATTGTGATTACAACGATTTTTGATCGATTTTTCCTACGGTGCAGTTCTAAGTTCAGAGATTTCGAAGGTCTCCATAAAATTTCATCGCAATCGGAGTATCGGTTTAGCCGGAATCGTGTTCACAGACACACAAAAATACAAAAAAAAAAGAAAAAAAAAAGAAAAAAAAACATTCCGGATTTTTTTCTCCAGTGTAGTAGAATGGAATCTTCGCTTCGCTCGCTACGCTCATCCAATCAATTAACTTTAAAAGTAATAAAGGCACCAAATCATAATTCTGATCTAGACAAGTGCATGAATATTCACAGAAGTTTGATGCATGAAATATGTAGGCCCTAGGTCTACTAATTTAATTGGCGAATCAAGTGCATTTTTATTTTTAGCTGGGCATGCCATCAATAAATAAAAGTATAGGCATTGTTGTCACGTAGAAAAATGTTATCATCTTTCGTGTTTCGTTAGCCTTGTTTCAAGGATGAAACATGCATTGATTAAACTATTTATTACTGGAAGGTGTCACATGCCTATTTACTATTTAGCGATTTTAGGCCTAACCTCCCAGATGTGGTTTTTTTAGTGCAAAATTTTACCCCAGCGTGGATTATTTTAAAGAAAAATTAAATAATTTGCAATGCATTAGGGTATAAAAACCTTATCTTGAAAACTATTGGATGAAATCTCCTGAGATTTTCAGTAAATGTTGATAAGGTATTGTTGAATGTAAAAATAAATATTTATACATTATTGTTGCTATTTTAACAATTTTTATTGTTGTAAAAAATTAAAAAAATAAGAGTAAGAGTAAATGGCATTGTTGCAGACATGCAAGTAATTACACATTGAATAGCCAATGAAGAAAGTAAATTTAAAGATAGGCTTACATTGTTGATATTTGAAAATATTGTCACATTGTTGCCATGAACCAAAATTATACAATGCTCATCCAGAAAAACTAAAAATTTTCCAAAATAAATTGGTAGGCCCTACTGTATAAAATATGGCCAATTGGCCAATGATACAAATTAAAAGGTTATTTATAGATACATGGTTGACTTTTAAAAATATTGTAGGCCTAGTCATTGATGTAACATACGAAATTATATAAATCTGATAAATAACCCCCACCCCCCAAACAGTAGGCCTAACCTACAAGGCATAAAAATATACAATCTGAAAAATATAATGTAGGGTATAGCGATAGCCTATATATAGTGGGTTTTGTAAACTAATCCCGTGTGCAATTTTGTGATAGAGTATTGAGAGTGGTATCATTTTTTTCCTTGTGAAGTACTGATTCAGAAAAGTGATGGTGGGGATCTGGGACCCGCGACTGGAAGGGGTGAGGGGTGGGGGTTAAAATGTCGAAATTTTGTAAATATAATCAAATATTTTTCTAATTTTTTCGACAATTCTAAATTGTTTAAATTATTTTTAGCTTTTAAACACTAAATTTAACTTATATATTTCAATAAATCATTAAATTGACCGCCATATTGGATTCAAAATGGCGGAAATAATTATTTCTTAAAATTCCGCACATAGTCGTGTGGGATATCAGAGTAAAGGTATTTAACGTCTCAATATGGATAAGAGAACTGTTTAATGGTCATGGTTATCACTAAAAGTACCAATATCGACATTGATTTGACTTGTAGACCAGTGTCCTATCGATTTCTTCAAAATATACATGAATTTTATGTTGCCATTGCCAATATTTTAGTGATTTTTTTACTGCAGAGTACAAATGTATGACATGGAATTATGATAAAGTAAAATTAATGACATTTAACAAAATTTAAGTTCAATATATTTTTTCAATATATTTCAAATGACATGGAATTAT
>JAMZAV010015739.1:0-12525 GCA_024449915.1 Sweltsa coloradensis | reverse complement strand
AAGCCCAGTCTGTCTATACGGGCTTAACGACTTACATGCACAAAGTGCTAGTCGTCATAGTTTTGAGAACGTTAGGTGGTCGCTTTATGATTCCTAAAGAATATTCCATATTGGTAGACAATATACTCTAAACGTCTTTATGGAATTAGGTGTTCACGCCATTCATAAGGATTTTTTCATCTTTCTTTCTTCACAAATTGAGGTGATCATTAACATATTCAAATATTTAACAACAGTATTATGTATAAGAGTGCTTAATTTTAATATTATTACTAGGCACATAACTTTGACATATTTTGATGGAATAATACATGATTTTGACGAGCAGAAAGCAGTGGTTCAATCATCAGAAGAATCAATTTGTTTATACAACTTCTTAAGATATTGTCAAGACCCCTTTTATCCCTAGTCAAACTTAGCATGTGTTGTCAGGTACCTAAATCCATCCGATTTTGTCAGTTTTTAAGTTTACACCTTTCATAAAGATTGGGTGACACCTCGAATACACCCCAGCTCGGCTTTCTGTGTAAGGTATGCGAGTGTTTAAGCTCAGCGGCGTAGCCGCGGCGTCCTGTCAGACAACTTGACAATGAACTTTACAAACAAATATGCTATTTGAAATACACAATACTAATGCTTTCATTGTAAAAAAAGTTTTATACTCGAGAAGTTAAAAATATTGTAACAGGAGTTGGAGAGAATGTGTTTTAAAAGCATTTAAATTTTGTACTATCTAGACAACTATTATAGGAAATAGCTTGAAAATAGAGTGTTTGAATGTTTAACGCAAAGTATACAAAAAGGGGTTTTTGTTTTGGTAAAGGCTCCTTAAAACAAATGCGGGACTGGTATAGAGGGAATGGCCGGGGAGATGATGGGAGACTCGTTGTGTTTCCGAGAACTGATTGACACTACGATTTTAGTATTACGATATTAAAAACAACGTAAATTACAAAAAACGTAATATCAACCAGAACAGAAGATCTTCTTTCTTCAAATCTCTGTTAATCACATCTTCCACAACCTAGTAGCAACAATTCTGGCAGTTGTACTGTAGAATGTTATACACAACGTGTTCCTCACTATGTGACTTCAATCTTGAGCATGTTTTCAGGATTAGCATCGTGAATGTGCTAAATATTGTTGATATCTTAAGCTGAATATTTCTTCATCGAGGGAAATTGTAATGACTTTACCTCTTAGCTACTACTCTCATGCTACACTATGATTGCTTGAATATATATATATAGTTGTATGATGGTGAATTTGTATATGGGAAATTTGCAATAAGATTTTATCCCGCTTTCAAAGTTCTAGTCCTTATTCAAAAAGAAAAAGACTTTTACAATGCCTAATAATACTTGTTACATGACATGCATAAAATAATGAAAAATTATGGGTTTTTATCACATCAAAAACACACTTTGCTTTTCCTGACACGAATGATAATAAGTGTAATTAATGAATCTTGATGTAACGAGGCCAACCTAGAAATATGCAGCTCTTGTACTTGTAATGTTGTTTTATATGTCCAAGTGGAATGCGTTTTTTTTTGTTTGATTGAGAAATCAAAAATTTTTTGGGATAAAAATTTTTTCCTAAAGCAGAAATTTTCCAAATTTTAAAAGAGATTTTTTTATAGTGTGCCTCCTGTTTAAAAAAAAATTACCACAAAAAGAAAACGTTATTGTTTTTGGGGTATTTGGGAGTGATTTATTTATATTATTTTTATTTCAAGTAGGTCGGTTTTTAATTTTTAATTCAAACAAGGGCCTTGGCAAAAAAAAGAAAATCAATGAGTCGGATAATGCCCAACCCAGGATTGTTATTTGAATAAGGAAATTAGTGAAAAAATTGGTTGGACACGATTCACCCATAAGCGAATTAAAATTTCCCCCCTTTTTTTATTTAGAGCATTTTTTAATTTTAAATTTAAATTTAAATCATTTTGGTTTGTAACCGAAATGATTGTCTTATTTATACATTTTTGTTGTAATATTTCATTTTTTCAACTTAAATTTTAAACTATACTTCATTACGTGTTTGCTACATTTAAGTAATTAGATTTTATTTATTTTTCCCTTCATTTGTAAATCATTTTTAATCTAAAAAGGGGACGTTAAAAAAAAAAAAAATAAAAAATAAACTGGGCCCTCATTTGGAGAAAAACATTTGTTTTAAATTTTTGAATGGTTTTCAAGCTTTTAATTATTTTCATGTTTTTTTTTACATTTCAGTCCAAAGATGAAAAATTTCCTTTTTTTTGCCAAGTTTTTCAAGGGTGTAGCCACTGGCAGTATATAAAGCCTGAAAAAAAGGAGGGTTTAAATGTTCCTTTTATTTTTTTAGTTGTTTCTTTGAATTTTAGGACAAAAAACACAATAAAAAAGGGCAAGATCAAAAAATTTAAAAAAAAACTCCCCCAAAATTATATGTTTTTTTTTCCCTTTAAAAGGGGTTAATCTTAAAAAAAACTTTAAAAACCTAAATTTTCAGGATTTAGTTAATGAAATTAAAAAATGCTAAAAATTTTAAAATAGAAAATGACCCTAGCGTTTTTTAAAGTATCTTATAATTTTTTTTGAGTAATTGGGGCCTTAATGTTTTTTTAACATAAAAAAGAAAATTTGAGATATAATGAAATCAAGTATAAAAATGTATTGAAAAATAAAAAATAAACATAGACAGGGAAAAACAAAAATAAACAGTTTTTTTTATCAAAATTCCCTTACAAAACCCAAGTCAAAATACTCCACAAATTTGCAAACATAGCTTTACCTAAGGTAGAAAACATAGTAAAAAGACAAAAAAATATAAAACACAAACTAATAACATTTAACTCTTAAACATGTAAAATTTTTTTTAAAATTTTAAAAATGTAAAAACTATCAAAATTATTAACATTAAAAAGGAATTAGGGATATTCTTAAAAGGAAAATAAAGAAAAATTTTAAAAAAAGAAGATACTAATGGAAAAAGTAGTGAGTAAATTACGTTAATATCCTAATGCTTGGGTGATCAAGTTTTTAAATTTAAAAAATTTTGAGATTTAGAGATCAATGTCTGTTCCTTCAAGGGGGTTTTAACATTTTAAAAAGAATGCGTAATCTGTTGATCATAAATTTTTTAGGGGAGGTCGAGAGACTTAGGGCGGGTTTGGGAAAAATTTTTGGGTGAAGGCGGGGATTTTTGGGGAGGAAATTGAAAATTTAATTTCCCAAAAAAATTAAAAATAGTTTTTTGTTAAATTATTTAAAATTTTTGAAGGAAAACCTGTGGGAATGTTCCTTCCCGGTTTTCTAATGTCTTTGGGGGTTACCCATCTTTAAAAAAGTTGGCAAATCTATTTATGATACAGAAGTTACTTTTTTTTACATTGATTTTTTATGAAACACTGTTGGACCCCTTTTTTCTCCCTTTATAATTTTGGTGTTTTGGGTAGGGTTCCAAATAGAGCTGCATAATCTAAATGGGGCCTAAAAGAGAGGGTCAACTTTCCCCATGGGTGGTTTTGGAAATTTTTTAAAGGGGCATTTTCGTTTAAGAAACCAAAGAATCAAAATTTGTTTTTTCGGAAAAATGTTAAAAAGGGGTGATTCGAGAAGGGAAAAACATGAGATTAATGACACCAAAACCCTTGACTTTCCCGTGACTCTTTCCAAAATTGTCATTGAGATTTGAAAGATAGGAAAATTTTAACATTTTTTTTGTTTTGTTGTAAAGGGTAATGACTGCCCCATTTAATACATTAAGTTTAAGTTTTCCATGTTCGGGCACCATTCTGAAAGCGCGCCCGGATCTGCCCCCGGGGCGGGCATGCACGGTCAGCATTTTGTTCGTTTTTGGACGATATTTTCTTAAGATAAACCCAGAAAAACTTAGACAGCTTGATGACATAAAAAAAGGAACGGTTTTCATTCAAAAACAGGGTTTAAAGAGAGGGGCCCCAAAAAAATTGAACCCTTGGGGCATTTCCAATGTTACATTTCAGAAGATAAATCTTATTTTACCCAAAGGACAACTGATTTAGTTCGTCCGTAAGGTGCTTTAAATTTAAAATTGATGAATTTTACCGGTAAGCCCATAGGTTTTTAAATTTTAAATAGGAGAAGATCGTGATCAACACGGGTAAAAAGGTTTTTACTGAAGTCCGTGTAGACACCCATCAATTTTGAAAACACCGGGAATTTTTAGGGACGTTGCAATTATCGGGGGGTAAATTTCGGGTAAGTTTTAAAAACATTTTGTTTTTCCCTTTTCAGGGAACCATGCTGCCTTTTGGTGAAGGGTCTGCCAAGGTTATTTAATTTTTTAAAAAAATTAGCCCTTCAAAAATTTTAAAAATTTTGGCTAATAACGAAATGGGCCCGGTAATTATTCACTGATTTTTTTTTCTTCCTTTTTTTAAAACGGGTTTGAACGTTAGAAATGTTTCCTTTCGTGAGGGAAACCCCTTTCTTTAAAAAAGGGCACATTTAAATATTTTTTGAAAGGGGGAAATAGATAATCCCATTTTCTACAGGGGTTTTATCAACATTTACCGGTATTTGGTCGGGCCCCATGCTTTTTTTTCCCCAAAAAAAAAAAAAGTTTCCCAAAGGCTATCTTTCACTTTTTTCACAAGAAACATTAAAACTGGACATTTTCCCCGATCAATCGGGTTTCAAAAGATTGGGAAAGAACCACTTTTCCCTTTGTGATTTCGGATTGAAAGTTTTTTTAAAAAAACTCCGAAAAAGGGGGGGCAGCACAAAATTCTACCTTTTCGCAGAAATACCTTTTAATATTTCATTCAGTAGGTATCCTCCTTTTATCTAGTTTTTCCTTTTAAAAAACCCTCCACAAAAATTTTGGGGTTTTGGGAATTTTTTCTTAAATTGTTGTGAAGGTTTTGGGCCGATATTTCATGTTTTTTATTTTGTTTGAATTTTAGTTCTTTGATTTTGGTAAATAAACCTTTATGACAATCCAAACCGGTTCTTTTGAACTTTTGAAGCTCGGTTCTTACGTTTTAATGCCGCAAGAACTTTTTTACCCAAAACCAAAACTGGATATTTATTTTTTTTGACTTTTGGCCCACTGGACGTTCTGGATTTTGTTGGGGGTTTTTAAAAAGTTTGTAGAATAAGAAACACTTGTGGGTTCACATCTGTCAAAATCCTTTCTTTTCCCATCACACTCATTTAGTTTAAATCACAAAAGTTTTTTTAAAGTCAGCCTTCCTCATTTAAATTGTCTCGCGTCCTAAATGGTTTGTCTTTTCAACTTCATATGTGGAAGGGAAAACAAGATGAAAAAAAATGGAAAATGGTCAAAAATAACGCGGGTTCAAACGTTTATGAGGGTAACCTCCGGTTGGGATTTTTTACAAAAAAGTTTAAAGGGGAAAGGGGTTTAAAAATGGTAGGAAACAAAACTTTTTGTGTAGATTGGTTTTCAACTTTTTAAATTAAATTTAAACCCTCTGGTTCACAAACCGAGTTTTTTTGGAAATTGGGGTCCAGGTCATTTGGGAGTCATCTGAGGGGTTTAGACTTCCAAGTTATTTTTGGGGTAGTTTTGAAGCCCACCACACAACATTTTTATTGTCCGTATGTCGAAGGTTTTTTTCCAATTTAAAAACGTTGTCTCAACCCTTTTCAATGAGCAATGGTTTTTCCCTTAGGGATATAAACCCACACCCTACATATAGCCCGGTTTTCCCAGGTTCTTTTTTTATTTTCAAAACCCCCATTTTCTAAATCAGAAATTTCAAAATCCTCCCTCGATTAGAAGTCACTTTTTTGTTGACAGCAATAAGAATCCCCCTCCTTTCTTTTTTCCCGCCCCTTGGAATGCGGTCTTTTTTATGCCCCCTCATTTTGAAATGTTATTAGTACTTTATTCTCATTTTTTAAATTTTTGTTTCGTAAGCCATGATTCTGTTATGCAAATTATATCACAAATTTAATTTTTGTCCCCCAAAAACAGGGTTAAAATCACTAAGTTTTATTTAGTACCTTTAAAACTTTTGGCATTCATGTAAAAAAACAGACAATTTAGCTTTTTTTCTGGTTTACTGTAGGCCTGGGTTTTACGTGAATATCACCACATAAAGCTAGTAAAAAAAGGTTGGGGGGGAAAAATTTTTTTCAGGGAAATTTAAACCCTTTAAACCTAAGATTAAAAGGATGAGGTTAAAGTAAAGTCTTTTTAACTTTGCCCATACCAGTGAAAAGAATTTGACAAAATCGCATAGTTAAAACCTCTGTCGCATTTCCAGACTAAAAAATTTGCCGCAAACCTGTGAAAATTGAGATTACACATTTTTCAGATCCCCTAGACCTTATCTTAGAGGGTTTAAAAAGAATTTTTCAAAGACCCATTTAACAAAGAAACCTCATTTTAAAAAATTTTCTGATCCCGACCTTTACAAAATCCTCCGCAAAAACAAAAAATTAAAGAGAGCCTTAAATAAAAAACTGAATGACCAGCCAAACTTCATCTTTTCTCTAGGGTGTAAACAAACCAAAGTCTATTTGTTTTCTGTAAGTTTTTTTTGACAACCCAAAAAAAAACCAAACTGTCGTTGAATCTTCTCCTGTTTAAAAGTTTGTCAGTTTATTTTTTTTTTGTAAAAACAAGATATTAAAAAGTTTAAATTTTCTCACCCCAAATAACCCCGATATAAAAAAAATTTAGATAACGTTTACACTGTATAACAAGGGGTTTTAGCAACATTTCTACAAAAAACAATTTGAAAATACTCCTTTCACAAATAAAAGTATGAAAAATCCGGGGGGCCTCGCCTTTTTGGGCTAGTCCCTAAAAGTTCACCGCCTTTTTCTTTCCCTTTTTTTCCCGAATATTAAACCGGAAAAAACCGGTGGGTTTAAAAATCCTGAATTTTTTTGCCCCTTTTCCCTTTTTGTTCTTTTCGCATTCCCCTAATGACTGAAAACCCTTCCGAAAACTATGGGGGCTTGTAGGTTCATTGGGTTTTTTACTTTCATTTTATGGGGGAGGGAATGCTTTTCCCAAATTTTTTTAAACTAAACATTGTGATGGCTACGGGAATTTATTCTGCTTGCCCGGCTAGGGAATATTCCCCCAAAAAAAAAAACCTTTTTGTAACTTTTTACTAGCTCATTATTTTGCACAAGATTTAAAAATTTAAAAAAATAATTAAAAAAAGAATCTCACACTTTTAAAATTTGCAATTTAAAAGGAACACATTTAAAAATCTATTCACTCCTAAACCCTTAAAAAGTCCCCGTGGAGGGGGATGTCCCCTTGGGCGCCTCAGCGTCTGCGGGGGTGCCGGCAACAAAGGGCCCATAAAACCCGGGTATGGGGTGAAAGGAATTTTTGGGGAATTTTCCCCAAAAATACAAAAAACTTTTCCCTTTGTTTAAATTGAACAATGCCTGGTTTCACTATTGAACATTTGTAAATTTTAAGGGTACAAATAGGTAAAATTTTCCCAACCCCACCTAGAGCTCGTTATTCCCCATTTTGTTGGATTAAAACTAAACAGGGCATTTTTGACTGTTAGATAATTCCTTTAAATACAAATAGAAAAACTGATAAAATTAAAAAAAAAACCCGTTTATGGGAAAGGGACTTATCCTTCGCCGGGTTTTAGTATAAAAACCGTTATTGTTTTTTGATTTTTAAGGGTGCCCATGATGTAATTAGATGGGTTTTTTTTTAGGCGACAATTTTAAATAGTTGAAAATCCATATCTTTATGCACAAGGAACATTTTTTTTTTGGGCTTGAAAGCCCGGTTTCGAAAATTTTTATGCGGGAGGGCTTTGGGGGGAAAGCCCCGGGCCCAAATTCTGGCGGTTTCCCGGGTGTCGGACCCCCCCCCTTTCCCCAACCCAAATTTGGGCCCCCTTTAGACGAAATAAAAACTCGCAAAAATTTTAATTTTTTAATCAAAATTAAAAAGGGTATACTTGCCCATTTTAAAGGTAGAAAGACTTTTAAAAAAATTTTAAATTTTTCTTTATTTTGACAGTTTATAAAACAATGAAAAGATTTTTGTTGCTTTTTCCCTGGGCGCGGGGTTTGGGGTTTGGATAAAAGATACATTATTTTACATGGGGACTCACTGTTGTTTTACCGTAAGTTTTTAATTGCCCCTTGGCAATAAAAAGTTAAAAAAAGGGAAAAAAAATAAAAAATTAATTTATTTTCCCCGTACTGAAACAGATGTAAAAGGACCTTTGATAACTATTTTCGATAAAAACTGATACAATTTTTTCTTTTCAAACCCTACATGTAACAGGGTGGGAGCAGTGACAATTTTTACGAATTTTTAAACCCTTAAAAAAATGACACCAAAAAATTTTTTATAAATCCTACTCTTAGAAACCCCCTCCCCCCTTTAAACAAAAAAAACCTTCCGTAAAAAAAAAACCCCGGTTTTTGGTAACTTACTCCAATGTAGCCCCTATAAATTTTTACCCCAAAAAGCGACCAAATTTCCCGCCCAAAAATGGCCCCTCGCCAGAGGGCCCCCATGTTCGACTTATACTCCCCCGGGTTTCCAAAACAAAAAAACAATCCAAACCAAGGACTCCACACCAACCACCCCTAGACTTGAGATGGCCCCCGCCTCCTTCGAAAAAAACCAAACCCTGGTCTCTCATTTTTAAAAAGCATCGCCCCGAAAAGGTTTCCACGGAAAATGGCCCCAAATTAAAAACTCTATCCTACTCAATTGAAAAATCCCCCCAACCCAAAAAGAAAAAATGCGTGGACTTATGCCCCTTTTTGTTAAAAGGGAAACAAGGGTTTAAATCGGGCCCTTATTTTAGGTCAAAACTAGCTCAACCTTTCGTCGCATTTCAAAAAAACCCCGAAGGAGATTAAACATTTAGGGAAAATAGGCCAAAAACTTTCGCTTGACGAACTTAATCTTTTTTTTTTTTGGAACTGAACGTCTCCCAAACCTGCCCCCTACACGCAAATTTCCTTTATCTAGGGCTCAGACAACTGTTTTCCCGCGAGAATTTTCGCCTTTTCACTCGGGGTTTTATGAAAACAATTATTTATGGGGAAAATACGTGCTTGGTCGACTGTTTCCCAGCAAAAATTAACTTTCAACCTGGGTTTTAAAAACCCTTTAACCTGGGCCCTTTGATGCAACTAGAAAAAATTTCCAAATTTTTGAAGATTGTTTCCTTTAAAATTTAAAACAATAAATTTAAATTGAAAATTTAAATTTTGTTACTAAATGAAATGAATTTCTTTAATTAAATTAATGAAATTAGACGGGAGGGAAATTTAATCACCAATTATAATTAAAAATTGACATGAAAATTTTCAATTTTTGCGGGAAACTAGAAAATGAGTTGATATGCAAATTCCATATTGAAAATATAATCTTCAAAGGTTTGAATTAAACCTACACCCCTTGGCCCCTTTACAATTTCCCCCCTTGGGAAAAATTTTAAAAATTAAACATATATTTAAATTATTTTCCCCACCCTTTCAAATGAAAAACCTTTTTAATTAAAAAAATTAAAAAATTTTAAAGTATAAAAATTTAAAACTTCATTTAAAAACCAATTATTTTTAAAGTTCTTTTACTTCCAATAGGGAAAGCATTTTTAGCCTTAGTAAACCTTAAACCTTTTCATTTAATTTAAAATTAAAAATTAAAAAAAAAAGTCTTTCTCAAAAATCAAAAAATTCCTAAGTCCTAAAAAACCTTAGGGGGAAAAAGGGAGTTTTACTAGCGGTTTTCCCCACTGTTTTTTCTTCCGCGTGCTCAAAGGGAACCTTGTCTATTTTTCACCCCAAAACCGGTTTTCTCGACAATCGTCTTTCCCCCCCCTACCTCTCGTGTTTCCCACAAACTTTTCAGGAGGCTTGCATCAAACTTCCACCCTCACGCGCATGCGCGCCTACCATAGCTGGTTTCTATCTGAGGGGGTGCCCCCGGCCGACACGCCCCTCTCGAGCATCCCGACATCTTCCCCCACTGGTATTTTTCTTCCTAAATTTTTCCCTTCACCCTTGAATGGGCCCATTCCCGAATTTAGTCCCCAGTTACATATAAAAAAACCCCTACAAAAGGTTAGAATATAAAATAATAAACCCCCCAAACAAAACTACCAAATTTAAATTAGTATAAAAAGTACCCCGCTCAACTTTAAAACCCCTTTGGTTTTCCTTTGTCTTGGGGAGGAGGCTTTTATTTAAAATTTGACATATAGTGTGTGGGCGAATTTTAACAAAAATTTTTAATTTCCCCACCCTCTTTATAATTTTTTTCAAAATCGCTGGGTACTCAAAAAAACCTACCTGAGGTCGCTCATTTCCTTTCCCCCAAATACGGAAAAGACAAATAAAAAAAAATTCCCTTTTTTGATAAAACTAATCCCAATTTTCGTTTTAAAACATTAGTTGCTAAAACAGGGGTCCAAAACAAAGGAAAAAAAAACAACTTTTGCTTAATTTCCCGGGAAAACCCTAGCTTGCCAACTTTTCCCTTTTAAACTCACACGAAAAAGGGCCCCACAGAACTCAATTAATTACGGGCCTTGAAGTTTTTCATGTGGTTTTCAAAAAATGAAAATCTATCTGGAAATTAATACCCTCCCTTTAAGGGGAAAAAAGGCAAAATTTTAAATTTCTAAAAAAGCCCCTTTTCTTCCCCAAAGCAGTACATCAATTAAAGGGCCCAGTACTAATCCTGTACTTACATCCAGCTAAACACACAATCCCCCTTAATTTTTTAAAAATTACAAAAGCCCTCAAGACTTTCAAGTAATTACCATAAATTATCCGTTCAGTAGTTCCTTATTACTACCTCTTTGATTGATGTTTTGTTAGAAATTTGCACTTTAGGTGCAACTTTTTAAGATTTCTTAGTTACTTATTACGTCATACTGTTTGTATGCGTTATCAAAAAGAGAATTACTTAGAAAAAATTATATTCTAATCCGTTTCAAACTTAAAATTATACATATATTATTGTTACTGTGTCAATGCTCATTGCATTGAAAATTACTCATAAATTTGAACATAAGATATAACAACACCTCGTCTCCTGATAATATTATCAGTAGCACATCCCCGACATTGTTAAACTTAGTTCTACACAATAAAATTACAAATATACATGGTGTTTTGGTCAGGTCCGGTCATAGGTTATGGGTCTAAGGTGAGGTAGGGTTTTAGGTTTACCACATTAAAGACTCCCTTTGGCAATCCCCTCTCATCCTTCAACGCATAGGCATTCTTGCCGGCCACGGACTCTACAAAGAAAGGTCCCTCAAAAATATCAAACATTTTCTTGCATACTTTAGCTGTGAGGTTTGAAACATTGAGTGATTTTAAGAGTACCTTATCACCTACTTGAAAAACTGTTTTCTTTGGGAATTTTCCCTCGTGTCTAAGTTTTCGCTTCTCTGCTTTACTGAGTAGTCTATCTCTAGCTAACAGTACTTTCACTTCATGTGGCACATCCACTCTATCATCAATCGGAGATGTAAACAAAGATTCTATTTTTAGCTTTACTTTTTTGTTCTGATGTAGCTCTAGCGGAGTATACCCTGTGCTATCATGAGAAACCGAATTGATTAACTTCTCGACAAGGGGCAACCACTTAACCCAGCTAGTGTGGTTCTCTGAACAGTAGGTTCTAAGTATCCGTCCTATCTCGCGCATCACTCTCTCTACCGGGTTCGATGCCGGGTGTCGGATAGAGCTCATGTACACTTTCACACCTCGTTCTTCAAGTACCTCGTTCCACTCTTTGGATGTATACTGGGTACCATGATCACTCAAAACACGCTCTGGGAGCTGCACGGTGTCCATATATAACTTAGCTTTGTTAGCTACTGCAACAGCTGTTTGCTTGGCGATAGGGTATAAGGTGACGTATTTAGAGAACACATCTAAGAACACTAGAATGTAACGCATCCCTCTTTGTCCCCGTGGGATAGGCCCAAATATGTCTGTGCTCACAAGCTGTCCTATTCCTGTGGGTATGATAGGTTCATAGGTCCCGTGTTCGACTCTAGTCTGGTGTTTTGTGCGTTGGCACCGGTCACATGCTCCGATGAACTTCCTAATAGATTTGGCTTGATGCGGCCAATAGAAACATTCCTGCATTGCAATGATGCATTTACGGGCTCCGAAATGTCCCTGTTCGATATGTACGCTCTCTATAACCTGGTTGACAATAGCCTTAGGTAGACATAGTCTCCACGATGAGTTTGAATCCTTCCGAAAAAACAGCTTCCGGTCATGTAGATAAAACTTCTCTTCCGGTTCTCTGTCACCCCCTTCTAGCCTCATTATGACCTTGTTACACCGCTCATCTTGTCGCTGACTGACATCTATTGTTTTAAACACTTTCCTTAGCTCGGGGCTAACACTCTGAATCAGTGGTGCTATTACTACGTCATGTATTGTTTTCGGGATTTCTTGTATTTCCCCACTTGCTTTCATTGGAAATCTACTGAGTATATCAGCCACTACGTTAGCCGTCCGGATCGTTCGTGACTATTTATTATTTTGATAT
>JAMZAV010015738.1:0-11285 GCA_024449915.1 Sweltsa coloradensis | reverse complement strand
ACGGCTATTTTTAAGGCAGAAATTAAATGGCCTTAACAATACCTACTTAAAATTCGAGCCTGCCTATACCTATATTTTGTACTAGCAAGGGCCTACTTATCACAAAAGGCAGAAATTAAATTTAAACAAAAAATAGGCTACGGCACTCCTCACTAGGAACAAACTCAAAACTCACCAAGAAAGATTTCCATCCCGCGCTGTAGCCGAGACATGGTGAAGTACAGTACTGGAGAGAAGTTCTGCCAGTGCTAGGGTGGCGGCGATTGTAGGCTTTATGGCCTACAACCTACGCTAGATTAGAGAATACAAGCACAGACATAGCAAGTGTCTAAGCATATTGCGGATTAATCTTGTGAGAATGTCTTTGATTGATCAGTTTATACTGATTTCAAGTGTATGTTTGATTGTAGGTAAATGTTTTTTACTCACTTGCGACGATTTGACCTGTCCGTCCAGTATGAAAATAATTAATGCTTACAACTTAAAAAAAGCTCAATATTGAAACTTTGAGAATTAAACAGAGTGAAATAATTAGAAATTAATAGAATAGCAAATCAACAAATTCTAAAACACAAAACAAAAACTCTGCAAGAAAAACACTGTTTATTCATACTGGTAGGTTCGCCACACGGTATACACACGCATCTTGAGAACTTGTGGAGCGACGTCTAGATGTTTATATCTGAAACACAAGAAGAACTTGTGTAAGACTCGTGGCTACTTACAAACTGTACGTCTGGGTAGGTCAGCTTACTTAACTGTAACTATAGCCTACCGGTCACAAGGCGGGCCTTAGAAAGGGCCTCAAGAGAATAATGGAAAAATTTAGTAAGACTAGACCTAGCATAGGCCTATGCCTATTTCTGTCACCAAGTTTGGCAAACCCACAGTAGACTTACAAGAAATATTCAATTAGACTGCATTAAAAAAATTATGATGGTAAGACCTAGGTAGGACCTAATATATGATAATTGATGATTTTTATTGACTTAACGTCTATCTCTATTAATGCACTAGACTATTCAAGACAATGAGCGGTGATAAGACTACGATGAAGGACGATTACAAAATACACATGCCTTATGCGGGATTCGAACCCACATCCTCGAAGAGTCATAGGCTTACGCTTTGGACTAGTGTTCTAATTGTGGTGTGCCAGTACCACCGTGGACGGCTTACCTAATACTAGGGATTGGAACCTTTAAAGGCATAGGATCAGATAGCATAGTTGGGAACATATGTTAAACCTCTTAACTATTTGAAGAATTTGAAAAAAAAATTAAAGAAATCGGCCCCAATTTACTCGACTGGTGAGCAATTTAGATAGTTGGTGACGTCACGCGGCGTGACGTAGATGGTGGTCTTCCTCGCCTGGTTCCGAGAGAAGACTGGCGACCGCGTACGAGGGGAGCGCTTCAATGGGCGCGCAGTCAAGACTAGTTAGTTGAGTTAAGTTGAATAGTCAGTGTAAATTTTCTGCTTTTTGTTGTTTGGTGGAAACGTTATGTTTTCAATAAGATCACTTTTGTTTCTAGCCAGAGTAGGCCTATAAGTAGACATTTTTCCTTCTTTGCATGCACAAATTTAGGCCTACCTCTCAATTTGACAAAAGAAGACTTTCACGTTTTGATCTTACAGTTCCCCTTACTTTTTTTTCTGACTGTTGACAATTTTATAATCATATCACGAAATTTTCGGAACATATTCGGTATGTCTTAAAAAACAAATTTATCCCGTTTAATTTTCGCTAAACAGGATTAATCTCACAAGACTAGGAGATTTGTCTTTCTTTGGAAACAGTGAAAATATATATATATTCTGTAATAGCAAATATTTTACTGCATCCATATACATACACAGTGCCATGTTATCTTGTGGCACCATGTTTATTTTCTTGTGCGACATTGACACTATAGCTAATTATAACAACATATAATACACATGATTTACACAGTCGAACACATACTCCTGCTTAGGAAGCCCATACATTAATTGTAGCCTGCAGTCTCTTGCATTACCCATAATACTACTATACAATGATGAATGTAACCACTAATATCATATTCAACAAATTACACTGAAAAAATAAAAGGGGTACTCTACTCAAAACTAGTGACAAAGACTCCACGCAGACACTGTCAACCCGTAACTGCAGGTACCGCGTGCTAGAGCAGCGAGCCTCGCCTCGCCGCTCGATCCGTTGACCACCACGACCGTCACATGCCCCCGGGCTCGCGTCAAAACAACCCATTGTAGAGGGAGCGGGCGGGTCTTCTTGAAGATAATAGTTACTTCGTTTTATGTGACAATATGCCTTTAAAGGCCTATTCATAACGGTTACCTGGTTCTGGTTCCACTTCCAAATTTTATAACGGTTCCGGTTCCTAACGTATAAAAGTTTCCGTAAGAACCGGTTTCTTAATGGTTCTTTACGGTTCTGGATCGGTTCTTTAAAATAATATTTTGTGCAAAGTCGTGGAAAGTTGTAAAAGTACAAATTTTTACTTTTGGACATTTAAGGCTAAAAATTTAAATTAGGCCTAAGGCTTAAAAATAAAATAATAACAATAATACAAATATTAACAATGTTGTAATGAATACCTAATATAATCGGTACCTAAGTTTCAAATAAAAAATTACAAATAAAAATAAAATACGAGATTTGAGTTCAGTTATTGATTGTGTTTCAATGTAGGCACAGTTCATTTTTTGTGTTTTACGTTTTTTATTAAAGATCGTATTAGTAGCCTATTCATCACGCAGTAGAAAGAAGTAAAATGTGTTCACTGAGATTAATCTAGTCAAAACTAAACAGCACAGCCTGCACAGGTTTTTGCGGGCCGGGCCATATCGGACAGGATGTGATCCAGAAGGTGGGAAGACAAAAAATGTGACACACAAAAAACTGAATATGCCTAGGCCTAGTTAAGAATTTTTTCAAAAACTAGTGAACGAATTTTCAGCGTTTTTTATTTGAATATAATTCGAAAAGTTGAAATTCTAATTTTGTTGAAAATTAAAAGCAGATTTTTGGAACCTTTAAGAACCTTGTGTAATATAACGGTTCGGTTCCGGTTCCGTAGACCACCTGTACAAACGGTTCCGGTTCTATAATATTGAAACGTTTCAAACGGTTTCCGGGTTCCGGTTCTGGTTCCAATCCCTGCCTAATAATACACAATGTATGATTGTAGGTGGGCTAATTCTTGCAGTAAAATCCACTTCAATCGGGCAGCTTGATTAGACCTAGATTCAAAACGAATTATCCTAAACGCCTAGGATAGGAGTTTAAAACTAGACTAAGAAACTACGTATGAAATAGAAAGTGCGAAAACAAAGATAGATGAACCTAGGTACGGTACTCACACAAATGACCACAGATAATTCTGAAATTAATCTATGTCTGTTGCGTCGTCCTCAGTAGAAAGATCTGGAGTCTCATCCAAACCTGGAAGACGAAATTCAAAAGTAATGTAGTATAGGCCAATGAGAAATAAACAATAAAAAATTAATACATAGGCTAGTTAATTTGCATATAAAATAATAAATTTGGTTCCCTTCCCCTTCATAAAAATTGGGAAAGAAATCCGTATGTGCCTAATAATGTTAAACTACAGGATATCAAGATGGTAAAAACTTAACAGTGTGTTGTATACTGTACACTACCCTACTAAGCAAGAGGCCTAACAATACTTTTATTTTATTTAATGTCTTTCCTATTCAGTTACAAACTGATTCAGGGTGCATCTGAAATAATTTTGCTGCTTGCCTGTTAACAACTTGCCTGCTCAATGCTAGCCTGCTTCAATCTCACATACTACCAGGTTTGGTTATCAGCTATAATTGAGGACGCCTTCGAAAACCATCTCGTAAAAGTGAAGTTATGAAGTAAAAATATGTTTCCAAATCAAAATTAGCTTGCCCACCATTTAATTGCTGCTAAAAATAATTAAATATCGTATTGCGAACTAGGTAGGCCTACATAGCCCTACAACCAAGAAGTTGTGCTGAATATCTATCTGAATACAATCATCAGTTCTACAATTTATTTCTGTAGCCTCCGCCATCTTGTAAGCAGGCGAAGTAGGCTTGCAAGCATATACTTTTGGCAACTACGCTCGGGTGCTAGATTAGCCTGCAGACTAAACACGCCTACTAGCAACATTTGGACAACTACGTGACGTCACATCTGACTAACGAGTCGACTAAGCAAACAGACTCGCTCAAAAAGTTGATTTCAGACGCACCCTTACTAGGCAAGTAGGCTACATAGGCCTAACCAATAGCTCAGGCCTATGGACCCTCTGTTGTTTTTCCTGATTGGCCTCCCTCTTGACGGGACCCAAGAGAACTTAGCGCCTAGGCTAAGCTAGGCCCTAGGGAAGGGGGCCAAAAACCAATAAACAAAAATGACCTCGTATGGACTAAGGCCCCTAGGCTAGTTAGGGGTCCTGGACCCCTATTCAGTAACTTCACGGGTTCAACTCTGTCACGGGACCGACTCGGGAGTAGCAGTAATCGTTCCGGTTGTTGTTGGTCGAGGTCGAAAGGTATGATTTACATGGCAGTGGGCGGTCAAATGTGAACAAATGATTCGCAGTCAGTTGTCAAATATTCGAAATGACATAGATGTGTGTATTATTTCCAATGGGGAGAAATTGGATTTAAATGGTACCTATAATTTCATGAAAAAAGGGAACGCACGCGACTTTTAGGGTAGGCCCTTAATAAAGGTAGGTTTTCTTTGAGCATACTATTGTTATTCGTTTGAGAAAGTTAATAATCTGGTTGTGACTTACGTGTAGGCCAAGGCTTATCATCCACCATTTTATACAAATATAATCGAGTCGGACTCGATTGTCACGGATTATATCGCAACGATATCGACCTCAACTGGGTCGATCACTTATAACCGAGCCGATTACGGTAGAAAAAGCCTGGGTCCAACTCCGTCAGAGTAAAGCATCATTCACAACAGTTTAAGGCGTAAGGCGAAAGGCCCTAAGGCGAAATTTTTTGTATTGCCGAGTATGTGTCAACAAAATGTTCACAACACGTCATAAGTCACAAGGCGTATGGTTTATGTCGTAAAAAAATTGCCCAAAACCCAAATTTTATGACGGGTTTTTCTTACACGAGCCAATCACGAACAAGGAAAAATCCCCACTCCGGCTTATTTTCTTTCCCCACAGCTGATGTCGGCATGCGCAATACACAGGACCCTGGTGAAAAATCTTGGAAAGATTTTGGGAAAGATTTGAAAAGATTTTGGGGCAAGATTGTATTGTAAGATCTTGATTTTTTTTGCCAAGATCTTGCCAAATCTTGCAAGACTTGTCAAGATCTTGCAAGATCTTCAAGGGGAAAAACAGGGGTTTAACAGACGTACCTTGGGACAAATTTTGTATTAAAAAAAACCCAATTATATTTTTTATCCATTCATTAAAAAGACATTGAAGTTTGGATGAATAGGAAATAAATGAGCTTTCTCTGGTATAAACATTTTTACTGGGGGGGATATAAAACTTTTTCTCGTGACAGGGTCGCAAAAAGGGGGAAAGACGTTTTTTTAATGGACGGTTTTTTTACAGTATGTTAGAAATGATTAAAACTCTGTGTTTATTGCATGCAAAATAAAAAACCTTCTCATATAAAATAGCTACAAATAGTACTTAATCACATTCAAAAGTATTCATGGATTTTTAAGTATGTTCCTATATGAAGAATAGGCGGGAAAAACAAGTACCAAGTTTTGGTAAAACGCCCTTTGTCTAAATTTAAAAAACTGGTATTTTATAGTAAATATCAAAAAATCATGCTTTTTTTGTGGTTTTTACAGTTAATCAAATCTTCAAAATATAATTTTCTCTGTTCAATTGGGTCAGTTTTACACCCAGTTTTATTTTTTTTTGACAACTGTTTAGACATTCCCGGGGTAGGCCTACGTTAGAAATTGGAAAATGTTTTGATTGTGAAAATACAACAAAACCAAAACTTTCTCATAAATACAAAATAGGTACAAGATAGGGATACCTCATACTTATTGGGCCTACTAATCACTTAATTTCATATGAATTTTGAGGATATTGTCTAATTTTAAAGAAATAAGCGGAAAGACGTACCTTGAGGAATAAAAATTGCATTTTTTTAATACTTTTCTTTGCTACCTGGTCAAACAAAAAAAAAATTTATTTGCTCCATTCGTTGATCAGTTAACTCCCTAGTATGAAAAATCAAAATTTTTTACCATCATTCAGTAAAATTTTAATTTCTAAAGCAGTACAGCAATGACTTCTCTGTTTTCCCCCACGGGGGGGGAGAATTTTTTTACAATGGGGTCAATATCCCCTGTATAAACGGCTCCTCAACTGTTTAAAAAGTAGGCCACTATGATTATGGTATAGATCCAATAAATTTTAATTCACCCAAATCTAGCTTCCAAATAACTGTAAAATTTTTGGGTACCAAAAATTGTGTAAGTACCACCGTCAAGTTATTTTTAAAAATTTTTTCAGTTACAAAAAGGGACAATTTTAATTATTTTGGTGCTCACTGAAAAATTTAAATATCTACAGGTATTAAAATTCTTCTAGGCAAACCTTGACCAACTTCACTTCAATTCCAGTGGAATAATCTTTGATATTGGGATCCCTTAATTAGAAAATTTGAATAATTAATAAGTACCATACACTGTAGGCCTACCAAAACATGCTGATGGAAAACAATTTTTACAAGAAAACTTTCGACCTATCCTCCAGGGTATTTTAAAACTTTTTGACAAAAATTTAAACAATAATATCGGATATGAGAAATAACATGGGAACAGACTACCATGGTACGCTGTTTCCGTTCAAAGTACGTCTGTTACCACAATTTACAACTAATATAAAGTTAAGACAATTGAAAAAAAACTTCAAAAATTCACATCCATAATCAACTTATAAAAAAAAATTTTTAAGTTTTTGAACTGTGAGTCACCAGAACAAGACTTTTTGGGAAATTTTTGTAAAAAGACGTACCAAACCCAATTTCAAAAAAATACAGCCCGCCAATTTTAATAGGGATATGTGGGGGTATATAGTATGCTGGTAATAAGTTGGCAATAGTAGACCAAATAGGAATGCATTTTGCAGCAATCTAATTTTTAATCATTTTCCCTTGGTTTTAAATTTGCTATTGTAAAATTAAAAAAAAAAATTAACAGAACTATTGATTCTTGTGTCATATTATAAAATATATAAATGCCTTTCCCAATTGAATTTTGGCGTTTCTAAAAGAATAAGCTGTAAGTTTAATTTGATGTATGACAATGCAGTAGTTTTAAATTTTATATTTGGCTATGAGGTTGATAAAATCATTTTTTTTCCCAAAAAAATTGTAAGATTTTCCCCTTTGCAAGATCTTGCCAAGAACTTCCCAAGATTTTGCCAAGATTAAAAAGAATTTTCAAGATCTGCCAAGAATTGCAAATCTTCAAGATCTTGCAAGTTTCTTTTTAAAATCTTGGCAAGATCTTGTATAATCTTGCAAATTTGTTAATCTTGGCAAGATTGGGTTTGGTATTTATGCGGCCCGGTACGCCTACTTGATGCAATTTGTACAAACTTTCCCACCTTATTAGATGTTTATCCGTGGCTTTTTTATCAGGCTAGGCCTGGGCAACACAGGCCAGGCCTTGTGCCCCCCTTTTAGATATTTATCCGTGGCTTGTTAATCTGGGCCCTGTGAACAAGAACACAAAGAAAGTAGGTTTGCCTGCAGGCAGGGCAAACACAGGCCAGCCCTATAGTGCAAGGCATAATACTTTTAGTCAACTGTCATCTAAGCCTATACCTAGGCACAGTAGGGGTTGAAAATACTAACTTTAGTCTGGGTCGTAAAAGACTGGCAACTATCTGAGCTTTTTAAATGTGATGTGGCCTTTGCTTACATGTGACCAGGTCTTTTATCAATGTCTACTCTAGTTCAAAATAAACTAAAAACAGTGAACAGCAAAAAATCAGCCTTGCAGGGCTTTGATGTAATTTTTAGTGATGACTGATGGGGTTCAAGATGCTAACACCAGGTGGAAATTTTCCCAAAAGGATCTTGTTTATATCTTGTTCTAACCCAAAGTTCTTCCCCAAGATCTTCCAAAGATTTGCCCGTAATATTCTTTTTAAGAATCTTGCCAAGATCTTTCCCGTAATTTCTTGTTAAAAATCTTGCCAAGTCTTGCCCAAAAATAATTTTTTGTCAAGAAACTTGGCAAGAAAATAAACAAGATCTTATTTCAATGCAAGATCTTGGCAATTTGCAAGATCTTACTTAACACAAGTTTTTTTGGCAAGACTTGGGAAATCTTTCCCTTTAAAACAAGTTCTTGTCAAACTTGAAGATCTTAAAGATTTTAAAGAATTTTCACCAGGGGGGCAATGAAAAAAAGGAGGTTGTTTTTAAAAAGCCTAGCATTTCTTACGGGGCTTACGCCTTTTCACCTTAGACCTTGCGCCTTTGAACTAATTGTGAATGATGCTTTATAGAATCGCAGTCCAGGATAGGGTACCTTTCGGATGGTATGCCCCAAATTACAAACTACACCAACATGGCGGGCAGTACTACCTTTTCATAAAAAATTTCCCCCTCAAAAACCTTTTAAAGTTGCTAATTTAAATATTTATAAAAAAACTTTTAGAGGAAAATACTTTCTTTGAAATAGCGAGTTAAAAGTTGGTAAAGGTTTAATTGTTTTTTAAAGGAAAAAAACGGGGTTGAAAAAATTTGGGGGATACCCTCCGAAAAAAGTACCAGGGATAGACCCCGGTGGGGGTTGGGGACTAGGCCTAGGGCCTTTGGGTTAGGCCTACGCCCCCATTCGCACGTAGAAGCTTCCAGACAACAATCGCAATGTTAAAAAAGAAGAGGTCTGTGCCCCCGTGGGTTTATTTTTCATGACAAAAAATTTCAAAAAGAGTTTGGGCCCCCCTCCCAACCCGAGGGGACCACGATACCCAACAAATTTCCCCCCTTTTAGGTATGGTTCGGTTGAGAGTGGCCAACTTTTTACCCGCACTTCCCCGAGCCGTACACCACTTTAAGTAACCTACAAAACCTTTTAAAGTCCTATTTTAAAAAAAAAAAACCTTCAAAACCCTTTAAGTCGCTATTTTAAAGAAAAAAACCTTAAAAACCCAACAACACAAAACAGTTTACAAATGTTTAAAAAATTGGCCCCTCTCAACCAACCCTTTCCCTTCCTAGGGGCCTGCCCCAGGCCTAGATGGGGCCTAAGCGCGGCCCTAAAGGGTAAATATGCCTAAGTAAGTCCCCAAGACAAAACAAAGAATTAAATTTTAATGATGGAATTTCCTGATTACCCCGCAAAAAAAAATTACGTTTTTGGAGCTAAAAAGAGAAGAGCCATGTTGAATTCTGTCACGGTCGCGGCACCCCCTTGATGTAAAATGTAGCGGTTTTAATTTTTAACGACGACGCGGGGGTGGGTCGCAATCAGTTTTTTTTTCTTCTCTGCAGCTTTACGACCAGCTGCTGATCAAAATCCCAATTTTTGGGGCTGTTGCCCAAAAAAATACTACTGCCACGGCACTAATGGGGAATAAATAAATAGAAAAAAAGGTATTTTTTTTTTCAAATAAAAAACTAAAAAACATTTGTATTTAGAGTGTAGGCCTACCACTCACACTCAGTTTTATACAGGCTTTAACACAACCAGTTTTTTACTTTCAGTGGGGGACATTATAATGCATATAATGACCAAGCCAACCCTGTAGGCCCCGACACAATCGACGAGTGAGCGATAGCTAACCAAAGATCAATTTTTTTAAATAAGAAATATAGCAATCAGTGGTATTGGACAGTGCGAACACCCGCGGATCAACGCCAGAATCAAAAGGGCCGATTCAGACAACTTTGAATTTATTATGTTTATTATGCTAAGACTGCTTCAAGTCACCGTTTACATATTCCTAACCTAAGAGATAATGGACTTATATCAAAATCAGAAGTTTAAACACTCTGCCTATATAGGGAATCGAACCCTGGACTTCTGCATTGGACGCAGAGGACGCTAACCACAAAACAATGAGCCACACTCAGTCTACCCACTCAGTCATTTTCTGATTTTCAGTGGGGAAAATTAAAGTTAAAGCCGACCAGCCGACCCTGTAGGCGCCAAAAAAAACTACCATTGGTTTCTCTGTAACCTAATTAATGTATAGAGAGTGCATTTTGTAAATTCTTGTGCATTTCAGTTTGTTCATTTAAAAAAATTAAAGTATGAAACATATTAGTTTATTTACTACAATTCAGAAATTTAAAAAAAAAGTCCACCCCAACTAGGATTCGAACCACAGGTCTCCCACAATCCAGGTGAGCGTCTTAACCACTAGACCATATTCAGGGCGGATACATTTTAATTTCTTAATAATTGTAGCTGCATTATACATCTGAATGGATGGAACAGTACTGCAACGAATATCTGTTGCTTTTGAACTGACCACCAAACATTAATTATAATATGTTTATGCGTGTCTTTATTATATGTGTATAATGTTTGGTGGTCAGTTCAAAGGCAACAGATATTCGTTTGCAGTACTGTTCCATCCATTCAGATGTATAATGCGGCTACAAATTAAGAGATTACCATGTACTCATCCTGATGGTCTAGTGGTTAAGACGCTCTGCCTGGAATGCGGGAGACCCGTGGTTTGAATCCCAGTTGGGGCGGACTTAATTTCTGAATTGTAGTAAATAATAACAATTACACCTATTGGAGTGTTTCCCGACTAACCAAATCAAGAAATATTATTTTAGTTCTCTTGTTATTGTTGCGTTTGTTAAACCAGATTTGGGAAATCTTCCCTTTCATATCTTTGCGATTTTCTGAATGTCCTAAATTAAATTCTTTTGAAATCTTTTGCCATAAAATTCACAATGACTCTTCACTTTTAAATCTTGATTTTGGGTGGGATTCGAAACCATTTGTATCATAAACTATTAATACTGGACTCTTGCCATTGAAAAATCACCAACTGTTTTTTAAATCTCAGTGAAATTGAAGAATTTACATGAGTTTTCAACTTGAATCGACTACGAGTGCAGTTTTCAGACAATTATCAAACAATAGGGACTTCATGTCAGTTACGTATACGTTACAAAATACACCTTGAGCAGTGATGAATTGCCCCACATGCATTTTAAATTTGGACATAAATAGAACCTTTGTGGATAACCTATGAAAATTTCCTTGATTTAGGGTAAAAATGAAAACCTTATTTTGGCGAATT
>JAMZAV010015737.1:0-11962 GCA_024449915.1 Sweltsa coloradensis | reverse complement strand
GATTGCAAGTCATAAAATCCGGTACTTAATCAGCTATTATCGGAATTCCGGGACATTCAGTGCTTTTCAAAAAGTCTTTGGACACCGGGACAGAGGGTAAAAAAACGGGACTGTCTCGGCTAATCCGGGACGTATGGTCACCTTATAGATATTGGAATTAGCAGCCATATTGGCTTAAAATTTTTGTTGTCCTTCAATGTGCATAGAAAGAATTTTTCCTCAAATGCAATTTAGTGCTTAATAATGGGCAGTCAAATATGTCATTTTTGAGTAAAAAACAATAATGGAAAAACCAAAATTCCGGGTAAATGCAAAATCGGACCTGATTTTTTTAAAACACTAATGGAAGCTTTCATGAACACTGTACCAAAGTCCTTTGTGTTTAAATCGATTTCTCACGGATTTACCGGGCTTTGTTTGATGCTGGGCGTGAAAATGAGGAAATCCCCTGGTATTCCAATAAGCATCATTTAAACCGTAACCGTTACCTCTACCAAAAATATAGAATACATATTTTTTGTATAGAAATGAAGGAGGAATATTTCTAGCATTGGAACATTTTTCTATCTCCAACCATTTTGGAGAAATACGATAAGTCGATAACAAACACTTTTTGGCCACCATTTTCCAATATGGCGACCAAAGCTCCAGACCGATCATAGGAGAGTTTTAGTATCTTGTTAAGAGTCGGAAGCAGGGCCGAGCGCTTTCAAATTTTGCGGTGACTACCTAAACTAAATCGTCCGCTATCGGTAGCTCTGCCAATACAGTTGCGTCTTCTCCCCTTGGGTCCTAGGCTACCCGCATTACCAGCCACGTTTCAAACCACGAGATATTATTTGGGGGCGAGTTGGATGATTTCATGCGACTGACTGCCACATCCGAAGTTTTTAATGACAAAATAAATAATTATAATGTACATCTTGTGAAAAGAGACGTAAATTACACTCTAGAAATATCGACAGAACGTTTTATAACTATTAAAAGTGTCCTAATAGTCATGACAAATGTTTACGCTTATCGCAAGTTATCGTGCATCTGTATAAATATCACTCTAGACCGCACGTTTACCGTGGTCATTGTTGGCCGAGTGGTTAGAGCTCTTGTTTTTGCATGCGAGGGGAAACGTCGGTTCGAGCCCCGTCTAGGAAAACTTTTTTACTTTTTTTTACTCATTCCATTATTGTTGTTCACTTATAATTTGTGACGGAAACAATTTTTATAACTTTCCAGTGCAAATTACTCTAATGGCGAAGGCTTTCTCGCATCCGTGCAGCGGCAATCGGCAAGTTATGAAAGTTGGACCCCTACCGGCGGTAGAACAAGATGACATTATACTTTTTAGAAAGCCTAATTCAAAATACATACAGTGAACCTCTATCCATAGTTTCTCAAACTACTGTTTTCCTGCATCTATAGTGTTTTTTTATGCACTCCCATAATAAGCTTTATTGTTATTTTCTATTTGATCCATAGTTTTTCCGGATCCATAGTTTTTTTCAAGTACTCCCCTGAAAAACGATGCATAGAGGTTTCACTGTACCATAAACCGTATACGAAAAGAATCCGCCTTGTTCTACATGCCGTTTTGAGCGCGCCGCGACGCTTCCGCATGACGTTTACACCTTTTGATCCTTGTTCTAATCAATAACTTTGTACGATTATTTAGAAGACGAATCGACCGTTCCAGTGAATACCCACATTTACCCATTAAAAATAGTTTAGAGTATTTAAATTGGTCTAAAACGCAAAATGTGACTTTTTATCAATTTTACTTTGATATTCAATGCCAATTTACGAAAACGTTTGAAAACATATTGTTGGTTTATCAGTCTTAAAAACTTTGCTGTCACATGTGTTATAATACTTCAATGCACGATAGTTATACGAAGTCGCTGAGATAGTGCATGACATGCGTTTGTTCGGCCGCGCTTCTTATTTACTTCCGCTGTCGCGCAGAGTACTACTATTCACTGTGAGGTCCGGGGCTAAACCGAACACATGTAACAGACAAATTGGCAATAAAACTTCTAACATAATTTAAATATGTAATAATTTGAATCAATTACTTAAATTTCTGACACATGTCACGTCAAATATTAATTTATTATGTAGCACGTAGGCATGTTAAAGTGTGCATGACATTCTTGTATGGCTTCTACTGGAACGTAATCTAGGGCGACGGTCGTTCGCCCGCAGCCAAGCTAGGCGATGGCTAACTCGACCCTGTTTACTCCCACCCGAGTTGGGGGGTTTTCAGCTATCTGCACACGCCGCCCCGAAAAATTTACAATCTTGAAACTCGGTGTATGACCTGATATGTGGTTCATGATCTACAAAAAAAAAATCAGCCCGATCCGATAACCAGTTCTGTGTTAAAATATTGCGTAAAATCGACGAAAAACTTCCGGCTTGCTGGGTGGGTGGGTAACTAAAGTTATCTATCCTTGAGATACAAAGTGACCATCCGGGGACGAGACCCGGGACCGGTCGTCCCGTCTATTGTCTGCATTTTTCCCTTTCCACCTTTTTTGGCGTGACCGAACTTGGGAGCGAACA
Source organism: Sweltsa coloradensis (assembly GCA_024449915.1). Taxonomy (NCBI): domain Eukaryota; kingdom Metazoa; phylum Arthropoda; class Insecta; order Plecoptera; family Chloroperlidae; genus Sweltsa; species Sweltsa coloradensis. The sequence goes on along the minus strand of JAMZAV010015737.1, from coordinate 9,403 downwards.
TGGGTTTTGCCCAAAAATGTTTGTTGGGATATCATCTACTCCATGAAATTTAAATGTTCGATCATGTTATAACAATAATATGGAATCGAATTTGGTGAATACTATTAGGGGTATATAATACGATCCAGTCATAGTGCTATAAAAATATATTATCTTGATTTATATCTAGGTGCCAGTTAGGGCGCCGCAGCCAAGCCGCGGTGCGCTATACACTCAGGCACCTTATACAGCAAGCAGATTTGAGGTGATTTTTTTAGATCTCATTTCTTTTGAGTGTGTAAGGTTTGGCTGTATTTTTACAAGTTTTTGTTATGTGTGGGATAACAAAAACGCAAATTATCTCTAAGCACGGAACAAACAACAATAAACGTTGTGTACTGCTACAGTAGCATACAAACAGACGGACTTTAAATTTAATTCCAAATTGTATTTACAGTGTTGGCCACACTATTCAGTTTTTAAAAATTCCATCAATGAAGCCGCTCTGTTTTAAAGAAATTATTATATTTGTGATGCAAGACTGCGCTGCGGCTTTGTTCCTGCATTTATTTGCTGTCGATTGACCAAAGCAGTAACGAAATGTTCAATTGACCTGAATATAACATAGCATTTATAAAAACTTACACAGCTAAATCACCAAGACATTTGTTGATACCTACATGGCCGAATGGTAAAGTATGAGCGGTTTGGCGCTTATATATCTCACAATGTGCTCGTCGCGACAGCGGAAGTAAATAAGACGCGCAGCCGAACAAACGCATGTCATGCACTATCTCGGCGACTTCGTATAATTATCTGTGCATTGAAGTATTATAACACATGTGACAGCATGTTTTAGACTGATAAACCAACAATATGTTTTCAAACGTTCTCGTAAATTGGCATTGAATATCAAAGTAAAATTGATAAAAAGTCACATTTTTGCGTTTGTGCACACAATACAATATTTGTTCCCCGAAAAAGTTCAAAACTTCCTAAATGAATATAAATTTGTATCATAAGACTTATATTATTTCTATTATGGTAAGTTATCAGCATTTGTAAGGTAGCGTCAAAAAGTATAGGCCTAACGATTTTTATGTTTTCCCACACGAACGCGACCCGGCACCTCCACCAAAATCATTAATAATACTCGCAAACCCCTAGAGAAAATGAATTATCTTCTTGGAAGTGGAAGAACTTTTTCATTGTTTTTACTATAAGTATTATCAGAGGAGCATATTTTTATAAAACATTATCTTTCCATGCACGGTATTTTTAAGAAAATACCAGGTCACTTTCTCACTAAAATTGCAAACCGGTACAAAAACGTAATTTTTATTAGTTTCTTGGGACACCGGTACAAGTGTTATGAAAACGGTACTGTACCGGTCAAACCGGTGGTCACCTGATTTATTCTTCACTACATAATATCATGCGATAATAAAATAATGTCAACATAATTACTTATAGTTAATTTCTCATGATACATCAAGCAAGCGGTGGATGCAGTGCTTTTCAAAACAGATTTCCTAGAAACAAAAGCTACCTTCTTTTGTTTATTTTGTTTACAATCTGTACCTAGTTCCCAAGATACAATGCTTTTTATTAAATTTGCTATGGTTACTGTCGTCATGTTACGAAAATTATATGAACATAAAAACAAAGTAAGTTTCACTGGTAAGGGTCACTGGTAGGGCTCGACATAATTGCGTTTGACGGGGTAGGCCCTACCTCACGATGGCGATATCAGACTGTGATGACGTCAAAGCTGCCGTTATCGGCTTTCGTACATGCGATCCTAACGCACAGACGCGGAACTCTGTGCAGCCATCAAATCCCATTTTGGGCCTACTTCTGAGCCGTTTTGTGTAACTTTTACTGATGTAATTTAACGATTATGACCATAATTATGGTTCAAACAATATCAAATTTCACCACAGTGTTCAGAATAGTAAAATTAATACCGCGCTGTCATGAAAAATGGATATTACTTATTTCAATGCAGTAAAGTTCATCATCAAGTTCCAAAGTTATCATTTTTTTCCGAAGCAATAACCGACCAAAGAAAAAATAGACAAATCCGATGTGTTCAAAATTTATTTTTGAGTATGGTTGAATTTTTTCATAATTATTTGATCATAACTGTAGAGCTTGTTATTTTATTTCTAACACTCTGCAGCCGCGCCTGAAACCTGTCTATGCATTAGGCTCTTAAGGAAGGTGTTAGGAAGGTCTGTGCAAAATTTCAGCTTATTGGTAATTATTTCCTCTAAAAATTCTTATTTGACAGGAGTACGTATGATTTATTAACAACTTTGCAGAGTTTCATATACCTACATCAGGTATTAACTGGCCGAGCGAATACCGAATGTGTCCTATGCCCTCTTTAAGTGTTATTCCAAAGGACTGATACAGTTGTGCCCTAACTCCGGTCCGTGGGCCGGGAAAAATAAAAATAAATTAAAGCCATGTGGCCAAGGCCTTATCATCATTTAATAATAGTAATAATATTAGTCAAATTCACCGTAAACATGCAGACTAGGGCGACTTTTAGCTGATGCAGTGTACACGTAGTAGATTGTCAGGCCTAGAAAAAACCTATGCCTAATCATTAATCAGCCTTAAATAGGTAAAATACTAATTCAGGTAAAAAACAAGTTAAAATAATTCCTTTTAAAACAAATTATTTCAATTTAATTACTAGTTTAATTTTTTATCTTCTTCTCTAAAGAAACACTACCCGAATTATATTTGGGTCGATAAGGTATTCAGAATTTGGCCACAAACAAAATTACGGGATGTGTGAGTTATTGATTTTGATGACTAGACACACACCAAATTTTTGCAAGCGTAGAAAATATTTTGAAAGTATTTTTTTTAATTTTTGGATTCACTATTATAGCCACATTTTTAGTTACTTTATAATTGAAATCTATTCATGAATGATGTGTAAATTTTACACTGAACATAATTTAGCGGTATTTATTCGATTATAGTCCGCATCGAGTAACGGCGCACCCTTATTTATAACCAATACATTATAAACACTGTTAATAATACTTTGCAAAATGGCCAAAACCACCACTTTTTCATATTGATATTTAAATGTATCTGAGGCCAATATTTGCATAAATACAGTAGTTAAGTAGTAGTAGTAGGCCTAGTAGTAAGGTGGAATTAATAATATTTAATACAACGCAGATAAATTGTATTTGTTCAGATAAATGCAACAACAATTCAGAGGTCAGTAATCGGATACCGACTAGGTGGTCTAGTGGTTGAGACGTCTGCGCGGCCAGTGGGACATCCGATTTCCGAGCTGGATTTGTTCATTTAAATATAAAGGAAATAAAATAAATTGTATTTAGAGTCTACCCACTCAGTTATATAACTGATTTTCAGTGGGGGACAGTAAATCAAAGCGACTAAGCCAACCCTGTAGCCCCGACGCAAACGACGAGTGAGCGATAACCAACCAAAGATCAATATTTTTAATAGGAAATATAGCATCAGTGGTATGGACAGTGCGAACACCCGCGGATCAACGCCAGAATCAACAAAGCCGATTCAGAACAACTTTGAATTTATTATGTGCCTCATTGCTAGGACGGCTCCAAGTCACCGTTTACAAACTCCTAAGAAAAGAACTGATGGACTTAAGCCCAAATCAGAAGTTAGAACTTCTGACTTTGACGGAATCGAGCCCTGGACCTTCTGCATTGGAAGCAGATACGCTAACCACAAGACCAACGCACACCAGCCACACTTTTAGAAGATATTAAATTATATTGTGAGTGATGAGTCACCTGTGGGGTTATTATTGTCCGTGTCAGATGCGTGTCCCGAGCTAAGTCCGTCTTCCAGGACCGGCATCCCGGAGTAGACTCGGAGAGAGTCGGGAACCACTCCCAATGCCTCCCCGACGTTGCCCTGGCAGACACTCTCGCCCTCCATGAGGAGGCTTCCGAGTCGAGGTCGCCGCAGTTAGAGTCACAGTCGGTCGTCTCCGGGGAGAGGGTGAAATTCCGACTGTGGCCGACCTGTGAGAGCAGAGGTATTACCTAGGGTGGGATAATTGAATGTTTCATACCCCTTGGCTTTTAAATGTGCAAGGATGTCTTGAGAAATGTTGAAATAGTTTAAATTAATCAAAATATTTGAATCTTTTTCGTGTTTTTAATTGCGCAAAGGCAGGCCTAGATTTAATTTTATACGACAAATAGCACAGGTAGGCCTATATCAATTGTTTTAAAATGTATTTTCATATTAATTAGTACTTAGTAGGCATGTGCAAAACGACTATTTTTACTTCAAACTCTAGCTTTCCCAGTTAAAAAATACGAACTTCAAACTTAACAAAATTTTTTAACTGTATCGAACTCGAACCCAACTTAAAGGTAATATCAAACCGTCATAGTAAGTTAAATAGTGATAAGTCTGGACCGGCACCTCCACCAAAAAAGTAGGTATGTTACTTCTGGACCGGCACCTCCACCATCCATTTTTTGTTTTTAAATTTGTACCTGTAACTGATAACCATTTTATGACGTCAAATAATATGTGACCGCACACCACTATTAATTAGTAATAATAATCAAACACCCGGTTCCAACATAAGTCAGGTCGGGGGTGACGTATCACCAATTTCTCGGGCTGTGGACTTACAGTGTTTGCTAGCCAGGCTTAACAACCTCCTCATCTTCTTCGATGTCTTTTATGACAGGCATTTCTACCAGTTCTCTCCATTTCTTTCTATCCTCTCAGAGTCTTTCTTCATTAATTCTCTCCCATGATTTCCCTCTTTCTTCAATGTTCCATTTTATTTATTTTTTTTAATTTTTTTTCCAACTTCCAACTTTTTTTTTTGAACTTGAAACCCAACTCGAACTTACACAGAGTTCGAGTTTGAATTTTGAACGTAGCACATCCCTATTAATTACTTTTAAAAAAAATGTTTAACGTAGGGTATTTACTAGGGATGTGCGGGTAGTGGTTTTTGAACTCGGGTCGGGCTCGGGTCGGGTAATTGAAAGTACCCTCGGGCTCGGGTAATTGAAGTACCCTCGGGCTCGGGTCGGGCTCGGGTAGTGAATTTTTTTTAAATTTGTGAATTCATTAAAAAAAAAAAAAATCCTACAAAACAGTTTTGCATTGGTTGCAGGTAGCCACTCTGGGCTGTGTTGACACAAAGTACATCCAAATCGGCGTCTTATGAACTTTTGCTCGAGTATGCCTAGGCCTAGCTAGTACAGTGAAACCCCGCTATTATCGTTTTCCTGCATCAATCGTTCGTTATTCTCGGAAATAATATCGTACGATCGTTTTCTAATATTTCCGATACGAAAACCCCCAAGAAAAACCGATGCGATCGCGTATTTTTCTCTTCCGGACGACGAATCATGCGTTTGTACCAGCCATGCATCTGACGAAATCGCGCGTTTGCACCAGCCTTTCGGTCTGACTCCGCCCAACGCTCTGCTGCGCGCAACGATGCGCACTAGATCGGACTTTGTTTCTAGGCCTGCCGCCTAGGCATTAGACGATGTTTATTAGCGTTGTTTCTTTTTTCACCATTCGCCTACGTACGTAATATTTCAACTTGCTTTATGCCGTTATTAGCGTTGAATAACCAGAAGACGAGGAATGACGATGACAGGTCAGTAGGGCCTATTACTTTAGCGGGACAGCGCCAGAAGAGCCAAGGACACATCATAGCATAGCCGCGCCCACGTCGTAGCGATTGGTCCGCTCCGACGTCAGTTGTTCGTTTGGCGTCTGAACGGGAGGTTTAAAAGGAGCAGATTGGCGTGTTTCTTTATTACTTCTACCCGACCCGACTTTTTCGGGTAAGAATTGACGGCCCGACTCGAGGTCGGGTAATTTTCTCTTCCCGAAAATTACCCGTTTTTCGGGAACCCGCACATCCCTAGTATTTACAATTATTGCCTTTGGATATGGATATCCTCGAGGTTCGGCATGTTACTAAGTAGTACGTGACCCGTCACTTGTCGTCCAAGCCGAGGAACAACAAGGTGCCACCGACTCATATCCCCTCCTCGAGGTTCGGCATGTTACTAAGTAGTACATGACCCGTCACTTGTTGTCCAAGCCGAGGAACAAGGTGCCGCCCACTCGTATTCCTTACGCACAACGGCGGAGCGGAATGACATACCCACACGAGATAAACCGTAGAGAATAAAGATACAGTAGAGTAGGTGCACACTTCACAGATAATTACTAGCACACTTGTAAAAATGTAGTGAGCTTGTAACAAAGAATATGATTATCAATTTTGAAAGTTGGTACAAGAAAGAAAAAGGTTTGATAACCGACGACCACTTGATCAAGGTGAGAAGAATGATGTATTTTTTTTATTATTTATTTTGGACACCCACAAATGGTAAAAGTTTCTTTTGCCTCATGAGACTCTCCATTTTTGCTGCCTTTTTAAACCATTGTTTTAGTAGCATTACATCGGCAACAGTTGTGTCATTATGTTGCTTATCATTATATTGTAGCGCAACTTACCCTACTTTGTTCTAAATAACCTTCAATCAGTAGTTGGCTTGCATTCGGTATTGGCGTTCAATCGAGCAAACCCTTAATGTGTTTAATCTTGCAGTTTTAGCTTTTAAGCCGTTAAACAATTTATCATAGCAATAAGCAGCCAGGCACAATAGGGAACAAGACTTGGTTTCAAATTTACGTTTTACATTTTTTATTATTTATAGAACTCAGTTAAATAATCTTCACAATCAAAAGTAAGTTAAAAAATTAATAAATCTGTGGTAGGCCTACTTTGGATGTAGAACACAGTTATAGGGGTTTGAATTCCGCGCCAAGCTCGCTGATGGGCGGTGACTAGAGATTTACACATGAACAACATGAAAAAATGAAAAACTAGCATTAATTATTTAAAAAATAGCGTTTATATAGCATTAATTTTTTTTGGTCGTCGTTCGTTGAATAATGGAAAAAAAAAAAAAAATGAGATTATGGTAGCTAAAGTGAATCGAAATTCTAGTATAGGCGCTAGTTGTGAGCGTAGACCTCTCTAGCGGTGATTTTGGGGACTTCTTCATTAGGACTGCAACTCGACAGCCACGGCGACAAAATAAAAAAATACGAATTTTACGAAAAATTACCCAAAAAAACATTTATTTACGTCATTTTGTAAAATTTTTTTTACGTTATTATCCAATTTTGCGCGTATTTCGCAATAAAGCAAGTTTATCGCGTTTAAAGCCGTTTATCGCGAAAATAAACATACCTTTAAAACTGACCCATTTTAAGTGACAGGTCAAGAAAAGTGGAAAAAAATATGAAAAATAAATTACATTCTTATTTTTGTCGCTTTCATAGTTAATGCTATAAAACACACATCTCTAGCGGTGACGTAATGAGACGTGATTTACGTAGATCACAGCATGCTCACCGTAGGCCACCTCAAAATGGCCACCTTGTTGCTCATACTTATCTCAAATGTAAGCCTGGCCCGTAGGCTACAAAATGACTGAACAGGGTTTTCACACGGTTGACTCCTTAAACCATAAATGTATTGTATATTAATTGATGCATATTTAAATGTATTTTATTTATTTAAATGAACTTATGTTGCTTTCATAATGCAGCATTTTTTTAAATCTAGAAAGCTAAACAATAACACGACTGGCAGGAACACGGGGAGCGGTCTGCTGGCTATGATATTACACTATTTTTTGTGTTGTATTTTGGCTGGAAGCTAGATTCAACTTTTCTTTGTTTAATATTAATCATAATACGAACCCAAAACACACAAAAAAGGTTTATTTTTAGTTGTTATTGTTAACATATTTGAGTTCTGGAATGGAGGCTTGCTAATTCCCTTTTGTATGATCATTGAAAAATGACCCTTATTACACTTAAAATAACTCCTTGTAAATGAGTGAAAAGACAATAGATAGGAGGGTATTATAGAACCGCTTACCTGAAGTCCGATTTCAGTGTCCTCCGTTGAGCCCGTGTCATCAGCTGACAGATCTAAAAAATGTCCATCGCTGTTTGGTTTCCGTGGTGATTCCTCTACCTCCCCCGCAGTCCCCTTGGCCAAGCGCTGACCAACGTAGCTGCTGCCGGCCCCGGCTTGTCGACGGAGCTCGTAGTCCGCTCATGGAAGTCGGTGGAAACTTTAAACAACAACAAGCCTTGCGTTAATAATAAATATCTAATATACACAATAGGGAATATTCCACTTCTGTCAAATACTGTACTAATAGATTTTTTAGAAGAAGTATTTCGTCCCGATTACAAATATGTACCGGTACTTTGTTTTTCCTTGAAATAATAATCCAATAATTTATAGCCATTCTATAAACAGCATTTTTTCAATATTCTAAGAGCGGCAACAATGACTATGACGTCAGAACTGTGTCGAATCAACGCTGTCTGGATACACATACATACATACTATATGCAACTGCACGCAAAACTGGCGCGCTTAAACCCCGACAAATGGCTCAAATACCCAACCTCAAAGGTCAAGGCACACACTAACTTTGCTGAAACAGTCCACCAACTGAAGAGTAAAAGCTGTCCTATCCTCCTAGAAGCACCACGAGCAGCACTTGACGTACCACCTCCAGAGCTTCTGCTAGACAAGTCCAATCAGATCGCCCCGGGAACAAAATTGACGGCATTGAGAAGAAAGATGACCATGACCACAAAGAACTGAAAAAAGCTTGCCGAGGAGCAACCTTGAAGAAGCACTTTCCTTTCAAGAGTGGGTGCATATCTTCACAGACGGCTCCTACGACTCGGTTACAAACAGAACGGGCTATGGCATCCACTGCATCTTCTTCAAAGAAGCCACTCCAATGAGAGCCGGTGAAACATACTTCGATGCTGAGGTTGCAGCCATCGCCAGGGCGGCCGAAAAAATCGCCGAGACCCCCACCTTCCCCCTCAACAAGACAAAATTTGTCATCCTAAGCGACAGTGTCTCGGCCATCCAATTTATCACCCAAGCAGCAAACCTCCATCCGCAATCGCTGCTTTTCAAAAACTCCCTTGCCAGCCTCCGTCAGCAAAACAAACTATTAGAGGCTCAATGTATCCCTAGCCACTGCAAGATCATGGGGAATGAAAAGGCAGACTTCTTGGCAAAAAGCGCTACAAAAGCACCGCAACCACCAGCAGCGCCTCTCTCCTTCAAAAATGTCAAAACTAAGTTCAAATCAACCACAAAAAAGATCTTTATGAACACCACAGAAGAGACTTCACGACTAAAGAACTGGTGGACCAAAATCAAGAAAGGGCCAGACAAAGACTGGTCGAGAAAGACGGCCACCGCCCATTTCCGGCTTGCAACCGGTCACGATGTCTTGCAACACCACCTGCACCGTTTAATTTCCACGAACGCACCTGTAAACTTTATTAAGAAGAA